>JACN01063947.1:0-10994 GCA_000787155.1 Scartelaos histophorus | reverse complement strand
CAGGCATAGATGGCCAGGACGAGTGCAATAGAAATAGATGTTTTTCAGCTTCCAACTCTTCAACAAAGAGCACAGACTGTTTAGTTAATAGTCGTCTGTCTTAGGAATAATAATAATCATAATGTTACGATGCCTGCGCCTCCCGTCGTTCTTCATGCTGTAATACACGATACGACCAATCATTATCCAACGCTGTATTTACCTATCAAATGATGAGGTCAGATATTTAAAGCAACTGTATAGAGCCGGAGAAATGGCAACAAAAAGCAAACATGTAAGCAATAGGCTGCAGCTATCGACCTGTGCTTTTGAGATAAATTAATAATGCGCTGTCCCTTTGGAGCCCCGTGCCACCGCTGAGCCGATCTCTGCGAGTTTAAATGCTGCGTCGTAGAGTCAAACGGGGGAGTGAAATGGACAATGCAAAGTCTATCGATCCCGCATCGCTACGGTAACGGTATAATTTTTCTCTCAAAATGTGGCAGGGACTTAATATAAAAGTCAGCGCTAAGAGGAGGTGTGGAGAAGGTGGAGTCGTATGGCAAGATCAAGAAATAGGTTTTTACTACCACCAGTGTCACATTGAAATTTGTTTTTTAGATATTTTTACTACTTAAAGGTTCATTGTGTAACTTTTCTGGCGGAGGTTTATGTTACTGCTTTGTCTGGAATGTTTTAGAAGGTGGGATTAAACCTTTTTATCAGCATGGAGACCAAATAAGACAAAGTTGCAGGTCAGATTTGTGGAGAGGCGACCCTGCTCATAGGTAAAATACCTGTTTTTGAGCAGTAAAACATGTGTAATTAAATAAATGTATAGCAGAGGCGTTTAAGAGCTGTTGTTAACGTGGAAAATTTCATGCAGAGCAAAAATATCCACAGAAACAACCCAATCCCAAACCCAAAAGTTACTCCTTCCTCCTTTAAACGACCCAGCATTTTATTTAAACTTTCCTTAAAAATTATCAATACAAAACAATTATGATGATGATGATGTTTGAGGTAATTGAAGCGATTACTTTAATAATTTGATGTAAAATTTGAATACGTACTTTTTCAAATTCAGATTCAGCGTATTATTCACGTCTGAAGCTCGGCCGGACTCCACCCACTTATGACTTGTGGAAGAAGAATAAAAGTGAAATGAATTTATAGTTGTAAAGGAGGAAATAAAAAGCGGTTATTGTGGTTTATTTGGAATTTTATGGTTAAATCGAATGCCATAGACTTTGAAATATTGTCGGTACTCAAAAAGTTATCAATCACCGACCATACAAAGCCTGACAAACACGGATATCATTGTTGTGTGTACCTGGAATCGAAATGAAAATAGCCACAAGTTCATAGAGTCTGGAACATCTCACACAAAGAGTCAGATATTTCACATGTTAATAAGTACAGTTAAATCTGCACTGCCCAAACTGACTTTTCTATCACTATTGTTGGTACGTTTCATGCTTTGACCTAACCCCGTCTTTGTGATTATGATATTGTCCGTCTTTTTTCACTGGAAACTCATCTGATTGGCCCTTCCCCGGGGGCTCCATTCTCCCCTCTGTCACTTTAACATGGTTTTACTCAAAAGTCCTTTTTAATCCATCAAGAAGCGGGCAGAAAATAGGCTTTGTCAGGGCTTGGGCTGGGGGTCGCGATCTGCCCCGCGCTGCCCACTGACAGCTCCTCAAAAGGGGATGAAAGGGAATATTTTGAGGGGAAAATGGAGGTTTCCATGGCAGCGGCACTTGTTGCACACGGTTCGCTATTCTCGTGTGCCGGCGTGAGATTGAGCGTTCAAAGGCAGGACGACAGAAATTAGGAGAGGAGAAGACGGGAGGGAGAGGCGGGATTCTGGAGTCGGCTGCTCTGGCCTGTCCCGAGGCAAAAGTGGAGAGGCAAAAGTCACACATGAAAAGGGCCCCGTCGAGGTGCTGTCACATCTGTGTGGTCAGTTTAAAGAAGTACAGCAAATGTATTTTCTTTTTTAAATACTTTGTTTGTAATGCTGAAGTTTTTCAATGACATGGACTTATGAACAGTGTGAGTCAAACCACAGACCCTCCAGTTTTATGCTCTGCCTGATTTTTAGTTTTTAATTTGATCTCACTCTTATGTTATACACTGATCTGATACTGTATCATATATTGTCACCGATACTGAAACATTTGCAGGATCAGTATCGGCTTCCAAATATCGATTCAGCCGATGTCCAGGCATTGATGTTTTGAGGCTATTTCCTAGTTGTAGTTTGCTCAGAACTGTCTCTGCACTGGTATCGGTTGATATCGGGTATCGGCAAATACTTATCTGCACAGTATTGGTCCTCATACGGCACAGTGGCCGATTGGACTAAAACAGCAGCTTTTCCCACTGTTATTACACTGGTGTAAAGGGCAGAAATAAAAGTCAGCTAGAACCGTATAATTGACATATTGTGCTGATGTGTATTTAGTCTTAGTACTTAGTCTATTTTTAGATGCAGTATAGATTCTTTAAATCACTTTTAGTTCAAGTTTAGAGTATCCAAGTATAGAGTATAAGTTTGTGAGACAGAAGCAGCACAGGCGACTCCTCTGAGCTCGGGCCTCTTAGTGAGAAGTGTATATTGGTGTTGTGGCTTCCACTTCGTGTAATGAGAGGTTGTTTCGTTGAGACTGAGGTCATGTAAAGTTGTGAGTTTGTGGATTTATGTGTGGGAAATGAAAGCAGGAAACCTAAACAATAGATTGGCAGCCATTACAGTGAGAGGCTTATTATTTTAAACTGCTCTGTTTAGTTAAGTGCCTCTCTGTTCCTGTTATTTCATTTGGTAATAATTAACAACACGCTTTGTCAGTCTGACCACAGTTTACTGTATGCTGTTAGGTTTAGCTAATATTGAGATTACCATTTTTGATCCACCTTGAGTCCCTCTTTGTGCTACTGCATCACAGGTCAAGGTTTCTGCGTGTCAGGAATCATTTAAGCAATTTGCAATAATTTCCATAGGATAATCATCATCTCCTTCAATAACAGCCAAGGTTACGTGTGCTGCTCTGTGATCACAAATAGAAGAGTCAGTGCAGAGGTCACACTTTTAAACACTCTTTTTAAACTGACTTCACTGTCCACATGTAGTGAGTGAACTGTCTTTAAAGTCCTGGAAATTCTGTGCTTTGGTCTGACTCCAGTGTTTTTCTGGAGTTTTCAGGTCCTCAGCTCTGTGCTGCAGTGACTAAAAGGTTAAGGCAGTCGGGATATGTTCCTTGATGGGATTTTATCATGCTAGGCATGCTCTGTTTCCTGATGAATATATTAAAATTATTACTGTGCAAACAGAGTTTCTAATTACTGACCTGCTTGCCATTGTACTGTGCGTTCTGCCCCCCTCCTCCCCCTTTCTCCATGCCTTGTTTATTTATCTGCACCAGTGAATACAGAATAGTCTATGCAATGTCATTTCCATCCACATGAAAATGATTTTGAAAATGCCAATCTTGCCTATTATACAGTGTAATTACTTGTCTGCTTTTTGATTTTATCATATCTTCAGCCAGTGGGAAGGCACTTGGAGAGGCTAAACATCTTAGAAAGCTCATCGACTGATGAAAAACGCTGTTTGTGAAAGAAATGTGTTATCTGAGAAACAAAGTCATTGCTGTGTGTGTTTGGTGCATATCTGCTGGGCGGTTTTTGTGGCACCAGAGTCAAACAAGGATAGATAGAGTGAAACAAGCTCAATGCAGATTTAAGAATGTCATAATTACACATACACACCTCAGTGTCTAAATATATTCTGAATGGAGCGTTTAGGCATGTGAAATATGGAACAGAGGATACACCTTATGCATTCTTTCGACACAAACTGGGCTTTCTTTGTTCTTTTAGCAGGTTTTTCTGCTTCCCAGGCCAAAAAAATTATCTTTTTTAGTTTGTTCTAACTGGCACTCCTGACTTGTCATGCAAGGTTTATATGCAGTAATGCAGTGTATATGTTATGGCGCCACACATTAGTAGACATTAGCTCGGCGCAGAGCTAAGGCCTGCCCTGTTGTTTACCCGTCTGCTGCAACCATGCACTGGGGCTTGATGGACTTGATAGGAGCTGCAATTTAAAAAGAGGACAGTGCAGCTCGGAACAAAAACAATTAAAGCAAAATGAAAGACGGCCCCCAAGGGTTAAAAATAGAAATTATCAACATGCATGCTGGATCCACTAGCCCCAGTACCCACGCCTGCCCCCACCTCCCTAAACTTCCTGGGCCTGCATTGTTATGTACGATCAGATCTGCCAGTTCCTCCTCTAAGCTCCTTGTCACATTTTGACTTAATGAAGTGCAACTTAGAAGGGAATTGGGTTCATCATGCTAGTCGCACGCTGCTCCCTTGTTGTAGCAAACAGGAGTGGCATGGGACCAAGGCGCTACAGCGTGAGTCGTTATCATTCCGGTCAGTCTGTTTAACACAAAATTAAACAAAGAACTAATTAGAGCCTCATGAATTAATAACTGCGGTGTTGCCGAGAAGAAGTTGGGGTGCGGAGGGGAGATATAAAATAAGTAGGAAGATCAGGTTAGAATTGTTATGACTTTTTCAAACGGGGTGCGTGGGCTCCGGAGGTGAGGAAAGTTTGGAGCGGATTTAAAGTGACTGGGCCGGTTCGTGTCCTTATGTCACACACGCAGGGTTAATGGATGTCGTGTAAGAAGTGCGCTTTTTTATTTCTCTGTAATCCTCAAATTAATTTAGACACTTTTATCTTTACGAAACAGCATCCTTACTATATTCATGCTATTAAGTAGACTGTACGTAATATTTAAGTGAATCTAGTTTTGTATTCTCAGAGTGTGCGCTCGCCTCTTCGCAGATATGGCCTGTAACTGGGCCTGGTAGTCTTCATAGAGATAAAGTGAATATCATACTGTAGAAAAAGTGAGACCATGGGAGTCATGCAAATGGAGGACCCCTAAAAAGTGACATAGTGCAGCTTCAAACCAGCTTAAATCATTATTGGTGCCTTCAGTTTAACCTTTTATGGAATCTACATACAACACTACTACTACTACTACTACTACTATTACTACATAAACTGTCATCATCTTGTTTCTGATTTTCGTTTAACTAAAGCTGAATCAAACTCAATAACAGAATCTATTTAAATGGGCCCCAAGCTTATTTCCATGTAAAAAAGTAGAGTGCACATGCAATATATTCCCTATTAAAGATAATGATTACTGACTGTTTACTATTAGTACCATGTAATTTCAGTAAGTGTTGAATTCCTGACCTCAGGTGTAATATGCAAATCTTTTAACAACAATTTTGGATTGTTTATCAGCACTTGCCAAAACCTTCCCTCTGCATAGGCCTGTCATACGCAAAACTATTATCTAACTGAACTTTTAATTCCAACACTTCTACATCCAGCCTGAAAAGTTCCATGGAAACCAATAAATACCTTCCAATTCCACACTCTGCACTTCTTTTGATAAAAAGTAAAAAGCTGCAATTAAAATACCGATATTAGCTTTAGATTTTAGGTTTGCGGACTAAATTATTACATGCCACGTTTAAAAGTAGGCACCAGAAATGAGATCACCACAATAGCTCCTCTCCTCCTCTTCTCCTCTGCTGTAAAATCCGTGCACTTTTAAACCCTACATCACCCAGACAAGCGCCGAACACAAAAGTATACATTTCGCTCTCTGGATAGGGCCGGGTAAATTATGTCAAGCTCTACGGATGAGCTCGGTAAATGTATGGATTTCTGTCTGACATGTTTGCATAATAACAAATCGCCGTGGTTTTTAATGTCCCTTTTCCCCTCTTTTGCTCTGCTCCATAGATCCTTTGCATGGCGTGACTCCCCAGGAAGAGATCGTGCACGAGGTAGGACAAATCCCGTACATGAGTGATTACTGTCCCCAGCATCTCCCCTGTTCATATCTGCAACAATATCAGGCATCTTCATTAATCCCCGCGGATCAATGTGTCTGGGGGTTGTAAAAATTGACAAATGACTTATTAGGATCCCAGCGTTTTATTTTCCAACTGATTAACTCACAGCAATGTCGGACGCTATACAGGCACACTGATGTATCTGTTTTGCAAAGAGGCCCCCCTTCCTTTCTCTCTCTCTCTCTCCCTCTCTCGTCTTTCTAATGCTCGATCTGTCGCTCTTTCATACCCCGCCATGAAGAATCTATACTGTAGATGTCTAACGCGGTGCATTAAAAAAAGGGGGGAAAATATCGGGCTGCCTTGAAAAAAGCTCCGAATGCGCGCTCCCCGGTTGACATGTACAAGTGTAATTTAGCCGGCTGACAGAAACAGCTGTTGGGCATTGCTTTGGCTGACTTCCAGTGCAAAAATACACGAGTAAACACAAAACTGTACTGTACATGAGTCAGGCAGCGTTTGTAGCACTAAAAGGCTAATATGTTGAAATCTGGCTTTTTAACATTAGCGGAGATCTTAGCGCGTTTTGTGTTCATTGATATGCGCTTACAGAATACTTTGAACCAGCGTTTTTTGTCTTTTTGATGCAGGATGTGGAGGGGTTCATCCACTAAAGTGCATTGGGTGTCTTGAAAGGCGCTATTTAAATGCAAGGAATTATTAATTATTATTATTAAAATGAAGTTTGGTGGCTTTATACCAGTTCCAACCAGTGCATTCTGTTGCTGCGTCCTTTGGCAAGACACTGCACTCACTTATCTAATGTGAAAGTGGGGTGTGAATGAGTCAACTTATTGTTTGTTAGCCTCAGGGCAGCTGTGGCTACAGTTGTATAGCTTAACATCACAGAGAGTGTTGAGTGAATGAATAATGCAATGTAAAGCACTTTCATATGGGCATTATTATAGGTTTAACATCAGTCCGTCTGGCCTCTCTACAACTTCCAGGCTATTATCTGAAATGTAGCCTACCTAAGACCCACAGTTTTGAAATGCATTATTTATAAACAGTATTCTTTGTGAATTAATGTGAGGGAATAAATGCAGTCAGCAAAGCTTTTTACCAGATCTGACACATGAAAACTATATTTCCTCACAGATCCGCTCTGTTCCCATTATGACCATAATTACATTTGGCTGCTCTTTTACGTCTCTTGTTGTCGCTGCATCATTCCCCATTGTATGACAAAATAATATCATTTCTCCACTATAGCACATTTATTACTGTAGCAGACATTAGACACAGACATGTAAGTGCAGATGACATCCACCAAATTAACAGGAGAATAAAACCTTTTCTCTGCTGATGAAAAAACCTGCCTCTGTACAATTTGACTCTCCGGAGGACACTAATGACTTGTGACTTAAAGAAACCGGGTTATTTCTCCCCTTCTTCTCCCCCCCTCTCTCCACTCGCGTTAATGATGTTAGCCTGTCTGAGCACAATGCTGATGTGGGAGTCTGTCATGGAGGATGCTTACATACATACAGCAGCAGCCCTTGCCCCTGGCCTCTTAGTCAAACGGGATCTAAGACGTTGAGAAGGGACATCGTGGCTGTCTCATGTCACGGGGGGAGGAGGGCGGGGTGAGGTTATGGTGTGTAGGGGGGAGGTTGGACTTTTGTTTCTGCTGGTGTCGGAGAGAAGACACACTCCAAGCATCAATCAGGAGCTCATAAACAAGCAGAGGGGAGGCTAACAACACAGGAGCAAGCAGCCCTCATACAGACACATATGTGCACAATAACGACTGGCACAAGGCTGCTGGGGATGAAAACTACTTTTAAAGCCTTTTTTAATGTCATGTGAGCAGGTTTGCAACATTTTTTGTTATAGGGCCACTTACCAATGGTGGCCAAAGTTACCGTTAAGTTATGACTAAGTCCTTACATGTGTCTATGACAGGACTACTCATTTGACTAAAACACCGTTAAGATAATTATATTTAAGATTTCCCAGTTTTAGGTTTTGAATTTTACTTCCTGGTTGTAAATCATGATATGACTCTGGGAAATACCCATAACTGTTAACAGCAACATGCAGTAAACTGGGCCAAAACTCCTCTAACACAGAAATTATTATTTGATATACCAGAATTGTGTGTTTTTTTCATTTAAATTAAGTATTATTTTGAACTGAATTCTCCTTAGTGTGATGTGATTGATATAAAACTCTCTACAATAGAACTCTCTTCTTTCTGTCATTTTCAACACTTGGTGAATTACATCAACATCTGAGAATCATCAAAACTTGTCACTTTAAATACATTAACCTGTGATAGATGTGCTAATAAAAATATAAAATATTTTCTAAGGTGGTTGATGTGAAAAGTTTAAGAACCTCTAGACTATATTTCCCAGTATGTTTCCTATTGTAACTAGGACACGCCAATATGGTGATGGAGCTTTCAAAAGCAGCAGATGACTTTAGTTTCCTCTAAATGACATCAGACATCATAAAACTGTTTCTAATTTTTAGTATTTTTTTTCAAACAGATTTTTTTTTCAAATTATAGCCTTCTCCTTTGATCCCTATTTGTTTTATGTATGTTGTTAATCCTCACAGACTTTATTTTTAGGTTGATAACTGTATTTGATCAGATTTCTTGGACTAATTCAGTGTTCAAATCCTCCAGTTTTGGCTCCGTGCTCACAGTTGTACCGAGCACCTCCCTGAGCTCACAGTCTCTGTTTGACAGTGGGAGGAAAATTAAACTGCCAAATTTGTTTTCATTGGTTTCAGGGGCGATCTCGGGGGAATCCTGGGCTTTTAATTGAGTGCACTGAGTAGAGATGTTTTGGGCGGCTAACCAACAACCAGCTCAGCCTTAGTTAGCTCTGTGACAGTCTCCTAGTTTTATCCTTGTAGATCTAAGTATCATAGGTGTTCTTTCAGTTTGCAGAGTGTTATTCCAGGTGAAGTTTCTGTGTAGGAGGGCAGTAAATGAATTAGAGAGGTTTTTTTCAGATTTGAAGTTACATAAGCCTAGGACAGTAACTCAATTTACATGTTGTGCTCAGTACGTAGTGACATAAGAAGAGATACTGCTAACAAATACAAACGCAGTACAAACAAAGTACATGCATTCTTTAAAAGTGCATCACTGAATATTTGTAATGCAAAGCTTATACTGTATATATATGTAGTCAAAATGAAGAAGCAGTAAAAACACCAGTTAGACGTCATGTAAAGTGATGCACTAAAGGTTCCATAATTCATGAAATTAATTGAAATTGTTGTTTCCACATCAAAAACATGTTTGAGTAACCTTTTATTATTACTCTGTCTACATCTGTTACACCTCGGGATGCTACGCAGTGATAATTTTCAAGTTAGCAGCCGCCTTTTATCCTTTGTTCAGTAAAGATTGAACATTCCAGGGCTGAAATCATCCAGATGATTCTAGTGAAGGTGTATAGATCAGAAAATAGCATAATATGGGCCCTTTAACCCATTGTGTCCAGGTGTGTCTACATATCTGACATTGTACTTCCTTTACTTGTGTACTCGAGTATCTATTTAAAGTACTTTTACTTTAGAGTCCTTCTTGTCACTCCCTATTTCCACTTTCCCTAGTCCCTCTCTTTTATCCTCTTCATTTCACTGTGAGCCTGTACAAGCCAGCGCTACATGGAAACGGGCGCCTGTGTAAATATTTATGATGTAACATCTCCATGTGAATAGGCCTTCCTCTGAATCCATCCATCATCACGGGCATATTCTGAAAGCCCCCCTCCCGCCCGCTGCTTTGGGCCTTAGGAAGCGCCGTGTCCCCCTCTCATTCACACTATTTGTTTTTCCTTTGACCACAAACTTCCCAGCTGTGAGGGCATTTCATGTGTCAGCCCCACAGTTTTCATTCAAACATGACTTCAAAGCACATTCGGGGCTTTTGTTTGCATGACGTGGCAGTTGGACCCCAAAATGGCCAAACAGAAAAATGTGATGTAGGTCAAATTACAGCAGTTGCGCCTCTGAAAAAATAGAATTCTTATGTGTCGAACATAAAGCCGTGGTTACCGCCTCGCCCCGGCCTTTGTGTGCGTTGTCCACCTCGCTCTTTAGTGTTCATCGCACGGCTCAATGGGAGGCTGAGCATGTGGGATAAAGGGCTGGAGTTTACCACACCGGGCAGAAAATCAATGTTTTGGGATAAGGGACCGGACGAGCAGCATTTTAGATTGGCTACAGTAAGTTGCTAGGCAGATTTAGACAAAAGGGTTATTTTGTGTGATCAAATTGTAAAACAAGCGGAATAAGCATAGAATATATACAGCAAATCAAGCAAAACATCTGACTGGTGACAAGTAAAGTGGATAAAATACATAACAGAGATTGACCAATATTGCCTAAGGGTAATTTTTTTTTTTTTTTTATTGCTAGGAGTCTAAAAAATGTGCTTTCTGGGGGTGTCACTATCAAAAGAAGATATAGTTGAGTAGAGTTGAGATGTAAGGCAGGCCAGTGGGGGGTCTCATTTAGTTGTGTTGGGGTCCAGACATTAAGACAAGAGGCCATTTTGCTTTTGTTTTGTTTTTTATTTACTTTGTAGTCTTAAACTGCAGGGATTAAACCAGTGTATACACGGGTGGATTTCCCAGTGTTGACTGTTTAAGCTGAGAGACAGATTTCTGAGGCTGAGTGTTTGCAAAAGTAGCTAAGTCCACTGCCTTACCTAAGTGGATTACACGGTTTTAGGCTTTTCTTCTTGCACAACATATCGGCACAAAATAGGCATTGCAGACGTCCACTAAATATTACCAACCAGACTCTCTCGTAACATTAGCATTATCCACAGAGGATTGCATCTGCGATTTTGACAGACCTGACCCCAAAGGTAAAGCAAGCGATTACAATGGTTTTTCTAGTCAATAACACCATTATAGTTTATGCATTTATCTACAGTGAGGAGGCTCTTTTGTGTAGCATAGCACTGTAGCATGATAACAGAAGCTCCCATACACACTGTTAAAGACGCACAATGTGACTTTTTGGTTAAGGGTTAGGGGTTATTACAGCATTATACATTAAACAGCTGTATATGGAAGATAATTTGTTTC
>KN503638.1:0-14302 GCA_000787155.1 Scartelaos histophorus | reverse complement strand
CTGTCACCTCCTCATCTCCCTCCCGTCCTCCTCTCCCCTCTCGTTCTCGCTTTCTCCTCCTCTCGCTCTCCATTTCTCTCTCTCCTCTCCTCCTCCTCTCCTTCTATCTCCTCCTTCCACTCCGACGCCCCCAGACACAACACGCTTTCGCAGTCGCTTTCGTTCTTAAGTCACTGTTTGACCTCAGCAAGTTTCACTCCACAAAAATAAAACTAGGGAAAGGAGAGGAGAGAAAGAGAGAGAGAGAGTAGAGAAAGAGAAGAAGAGAAGGACAAGAGAGAGAAAAAGAGAGAGGGGTAAAAGAGAATAGAAGCAGTGCAGAGGGAGATCAGGGTGCAGAGGAGGAGAAGGAACAGAGGAGGAGAGGGTACAAAGAAGAGGAGGGTGCATAGGAGGTGATGGCACCGAAGAGGAGAGGGTGCAGAGGAGGAGAGAGTGCAAAGGAGTAGAGGAAGAAAAGGAGAAGGTGCAGAGGAGGGAAGGGTGAAGGAGAGGGGAGCGAGCAGATGAGGGGAGAGTGCAGAAGAGGAGATTGAAGAGGAGGTGAAGATACAGAAGAGGAGAGGGTGCAGAGGATCAGAGGGTACAGACGAAGAGAGGGTGCAGAAGAGGAGAGGGTACAGAGAAGGAGAGGGTACAAAGGAGGAGAAGGAACAGAGGAGGAAAAGGTACAACGAAGAGGAGGGTGCAGAGGAGGAGAGAGTCTAGAGGAGTAGAGGAAGAAAAGGATCTCTCCTCTCCTCCTCCTCTCCTTCTATCTCCTCCTTCACTCCGACGCCCCCAGACACAACACGCTTTCGCAGTCGCTTTCGTTCTTAAGTCACTGTTTGACCTCAGCAAGTTTCACTCCACAAAAATAAAACTAGGGAAAGGAGAGGAGAGAAAGAGAGAGAGAGAGTAGAGAAAGAGAAGAAGAGAAGGACAAGAGAGAGAAAAAGAGAGAGGGGTAAAAGAGAATAGAAGCAGTGCAGAGGGAGATCAGGGTGCAGAGGAGGAGAAGGAACAGAGGAGGAGAGGGTACAAAGAAGAGGAGGGTGCATAGGAGGTGATGGCACCGAAGAGGAGAGGGTGCAGAGGAGGAGAGAGTGCAAAGGTGTAGAGGAAGAAAAGGAGAAGGTGCAGAGGAGGGAAGGGTGAAGGAGAGGGGAGCGAGCAGATGAGGGGAGAGTGCAGAAGAGGAGATTGAAGAGGAGGTGAAGATACAGAAGAGGAGAGGGTGCAGAGGATCAGAGGGTACAGACGAAGAGAGGGTGCAGAAGAGGAGAGGGTACAGAGAAGGAGAGGGTACAAAGGAGGAGAAGGAACAGAGGAGGAAAAGGTACAACGAAGAGGAGGGTGCAGAGGAGGAGAGAGTCTAGAGGAGTAGAGGAAGAAAAGGAGAAGGTGCAGAGGAGGGAAGGGTGAAGAAGAGGGGAGCGAGTAGATGAGGGGAGAGTGCAGAAGAGGAGACTGCAGAGGAGGTGGAGATACAGAAGAGGAGAGGGTGCAGAGGAGGAGAAGGAACAGAGGAGGAAAGGGTACAAAGAAGAGGAGAGGGTGCAGAGGAGTAGAGGAAGAAAAAGGAGAAGGTGCAGAGGAGATGAGGGTGCAGAAGACGAAAGAGTGCAGAGAAAGTTTCAGTTTGTGATCAAAGACAGGAAACAGACCGCACACAGGAGCTCAGAGTAAAGCTTTTCAAATATATCCTCTGATCCAGGGTCAGGAAAACAAAATCACAAAACAAAATCTTTCATTTTAGAAACAATAACAGTTCCGCCTCTTGTGACTTCCCCCTGATGTTTATCACCACAGACAGATCGTGTGATTAGGTTACAATCAGCTGTTAAAGGAGCTGTTCAAGATTTGAAGTGTCTCATCTGTAGCAGATAGAACCACCATCACCAGGTGAGGAACCACCAGAACAACCAGCACCATAAGATGAACCCCGAGAACAACCAGCACCATGAGATGAATCCGCAGAAGGGGCTCATCTCTGACCATTACGCAGGACTGAAAATGAATTTTATAAATTACACAGTCATATCCATATAATATCTCTGCAGTGCATTTTGAACTTTGTTTTAGACTTAGTGTTTAAATAAAATGATTTTTAGTGTTTAAATAAATGGTGTGTGTAATACAGGATGTGGGCTCTGTAGTGTGTGTACTGTTTCATGTGGACTCTGTAGTGTGCGTAGTGTAGTATGTGGACTCTGTAGTGTGTGTACTGTATCATGGGGACTCTGTAGTGTGTCTAGTGTAGTATGTGGGCACTGTAATGTGTGTAGTATAGTATGTGGGCTCTGTAGTGTGTGTAATATAGTATGTGGACTCTGTAGTGTGTGTACTGTATCATGTGGACTCTGTAGTGTGTGTGGTATAGTATGTGGACTCTGTAGTGTGTGTGGAGTGTGGTATGTGGGCTCTGTAGTGTGCGTAGTGTAGTATGTGAGCTCTGTAGTGTGTGTAGTGTAGTATGTGGGCTCTGTAGTGTGTGTAGTGTAGTATGTGGGCTCTGTAGTGTGTGTAGTATAGTATGTGGGCTCTGTAGTGTGTGTAGTGTAGTATGTGGGCTCTGTAGTGTGTGTAGTATAGTATGTGGGCTCTGTAGTGTGTGTAGTGTAGTATGTGGGCTCTGTAGTGTGTGTAGTATAGTATGTGGGCTCTGTAGTGTGTGTAGTGTAGTATGTGGGCTCTGTAGTGTGTGTAGTGTAGTATGTGGGCTCTGTAGTGTGTGTAGTGTAGTATGTGGGCTCTGTAGTGTGTGTAGTGTAGTATGTGGGCTCTGTAGTGTGTGTAGTGTTGTATGTGGACTCTGTAGTGTGTGTACTGTATCATGTGGACTCTGTAGTGTGTGTGGTATAGTATGTGGACTCTGTAGTGTGTGTGGAGTGTGGTATGTGGGCTCTGTAGTGTGCGTAGTGTAGTATGTGAGCTCTGTAGTGTGTGTAGTGTAGTATGTGGTCTCTGTGGTGTGTGTAGTTTAGTATGTGGGCTCTGTAGTGTGTGTAGTGTAGTATGTGGGCTCTGTAGTGTGTATAGTATAGTATGTGGGCTCTGTAGTGTGTGTAGTGTAGTATGTGGGCTCTGTAGTGTGTGTAGTATAGTATGTGGGCTCTGTAGTCTGTGTAGTGCAGTATGTGGGCTCTGTAGTGTGTGTAGTGTAGTATTCGGGCTCTGTAGTGTGTGTACTCTACCATGTGGACTCTGTAGAGGATGCTGATGCCGAGGGTCATAAAAGGTTTGGAGAAATCGATGACTTTCTCTCTCTCTGAGGTGATGGTGAATCCGGCTACGGCCAGGTCAGCTTTCTGTCAACAAATCAAAAGAACGAACATATAAATTACCCAAACAAAACAATTTTAGAGTCTCCTGGGACCTGTTTGTTTTCAGAAGACTGACTGACTTCACAGAAAAAAGACACTAAACACTAAATAACGGCTAAACAGATATTGAATCATTGGTTTTGATGGGTTTTGATTCTGGTTTTGGCCTTACCCGTACATGCAGAAGAACACATTATTGTATTATTCTATCTTTTCTCCCTTTTTACAAATGGGTGTGATTGACAGGTAGATTAACCAATCAGAGATGCACAGATTGTTCATGTCAAAACAAGCATGGCGGGTCATGAGTAAAAAGAAATAAAAGAAGAAAAGAAAGAAGCAGATTTTTACAGAATCAACAATCGATGTATGAAACTTTTTATCTAATTTATCACAGTTTAAAAAGACACTCTGGAATTTTGGTCATAGAGCCTCATTTCCTAGCAGAGTATTGTAGATGTGTGGGGACACTTTTTAAAATATTCCATCCAGTCCTTGTATTTGCAGAGGTCACTGGTGCTAGGCTAGCGCATGTCAATGGGTTTTGTTAGCCTGCCATTAAAATCAGTTTTACCCACTCCACAAAGCACCCGAGGCAAATCTATTATTATGCCAGACTGTCCATGCGGATGTCGGTGTCGATAGAATCATTTTGGAAGTAAAACCAATCTAGTATTTGAAGGATTTATGTCTGAGCAGCAGCGAGTTATACTTCCTGATAGCGGCGGACTGATATTTGAGAAAATAGTCCCTCAAAATGCGACGATTCATGCGATGCAATGTTTTACTCCTAAAATTATTCTTTCGACAAAGACATTCGCATCGATAGTCTGGCATAATAATAGATTTGCCTCAGGTGCTTTGAGAGACACGTGATACAAACGAGAAGCTTTGGTTGCCAAGTTTGGACGGAGGTTTGTCTAACTCTATGGACACTTCTGGATTCTAAAGGCCGCCGCGCTACAATCGGGAAGATTTTCCTGATTTTGGCCGTGCCCTGACTTTTTGTCTTATTTGTGTGCAATTTTGAAGTGGCTGCTCTCCTCATGTGTATGTTGTGTAACCATTTAAGACCAAAAATCTTGTGGTGTGTAACAACCTTTAGCCCATTTTAATTATGATGTAGACATGGTTTGGTCTCATTGTACTCCTGGTTAAGTCCTGGTTTAGTTCTGGAGTTCTTAGTTCACTTTATAATAACCCAAATTTTAATTAGCCTAACTGCAACAACAAAAATAAAGATCTAAGAAGTAATTTATTAAGCTTAACTTCTTTGTTAATACCCTGTTTTCCTAATTTTCCCGTTTACTTGGTAGTTACTGAGCCTGAACCATTTTAAAGTCTTCGTCCACTATGACATAATTTTGTTCACGCTTTAAGGCTTATTATATTGTAGTAATTTTAAAGTTGGATCCAAAATATGACGATAAAAAAGTGACTAAACTAAAAGTGTAGCTTCCTGCATTCCAGTTGAGAATCCACACTGTGTTTATTCCTTTCATGTTGTCTATAAATCTCCACTCTCTTCCTCACTCCAAACACTGCAAACCCCAGAGGATCAGCAGGAGCTTCAGAGATAGATCCTGGTTTGTTTTTCACCCTCAAACCTCACGACAGTCCTGTTTCCTCTGCTCACACTGCTCCCACTGCAGGTAGGAGACAGGGACATGAGAGGAGGCGTAATGAGCTGTAGTTCCGCTCGCTGCCTCTAGGGGGAACATAAAGAACGTTGCTGTCTTTGCTTCTTCTCATCATCTCCACCTCTCCGCTGTGTGTGGGCGTTTTTTTTGTTTTTTTTTATCACAGCGCACCCTTATGCCTCCTTTACGGGCATCCGTGTCGTAAATCCTGTATTTTTAGATCACTGGCGTTGTTTACGGGTTCAGATCTGGGTTCAAATAGGTTAAGTTAGGCGAGTAGTGATTATGGTTAAAGCCACTCTGAATGATATTTTCTCAAAACTGAACTTATACCACAACAATTTTACAGTGGTCCATGAATTCACCGTGATGAGTAGTATTGCAAACTATCATGCTAATCTTACACTTCCTGATTATCAGACAAAAAAACTTCATAATTACATCCAGACAGCGCACAGTGGACTTATTTTGACCTTAAGAGCTGCACAAAAGACACATTTTGCGCAAATACATGCAAATAAATCAGGTACAGTACCACTTTTGTGAGAGTGTCCGTTTGTGCTTGTGTGCTTGTGTGTGAGATTTAGGGACAGTGGGTCGTATTGATTCTTTGAGCTCCTCTTGGTTTTATGGAGGGATGAGAGGCTGGATTTATCGGTGGTGTTGATTAGCTTCTCTGTGCTCTGTGGTGTTTTGTGGTGTTCTGTGGTCTTGTGCTATGCTCTGTGGTCTCTGAGGTGTTTTGTGGTTTTCTGTGTTCTTTTGTGGTGTTCTGTGATTTTCTGTAGAGTTCTGTTTTCTTCTGTGGTCTTCTGTGGAGTTCTGTGGTCTTCTATAGTCTTCTGTCATGTTCTGTGGTCTTTTGTTGTCTTCTTTGGTTTTCTGTGGTGTTTTGTGGTGTTCTGAGATGTTCTGTGGAGTTCCTTGGTCTTCTGTGGTCTTTTCTGGTGTTGTGTGGTCTTCTGTGGAGTTTGGTGATCTTTTGTGGTGTTCTGTTGTTTTCTGTAGTCTTTTCTGGTGTTCTGTGGAGTTCTGTGGTCTTGTGTGAATTTCTGTGGTGTTCTGTAATATTTTGTGGTGTTGTGTGGTGTTCTTTGGTGTTCTGTGGTCTTTTGTAGTGTTCTGAGGGCTTCCGTAGTCTTTTGGATTTTATTGTCTTATGTGGTCTTTTCTGGTGTTCTGTGGTCTTCTGTGGAGGTCTATGGTTTTCTATGGTCTTCTGTAGTGTTATGTGGTCTTTTGTGACCTTCTGTGGATTTCTGTGGTGTTCTGAGCTGTCTGTTCTGTGACCTTCTTTAGTCTTTTGCAGTCTTTTCTGGTGGTCTGTGGAGTTCTGCGGTCTTCTGTGATCTTCTGTGGTCTTTTCTGGTGTTCTGTGTATTGCTGTGGTTTTCTGTGGTCTTTTGTGGTGTCTTGTGGTTGTCTATAGTCTCTTGTAGTCTTTTCTATGGAGTTCTGTGGTCTTCTATGGTCTTCTGTGGTCTTTTGTGGTGCTGTGTTGTGATCTGTGGTGTTCTGTGATCTTCTGTAGAGTTCTGTAGTCTTCTGCAGTGTTAATAAATAATATAATGTATTTTCCTTAATGATTACATCACATTTTGTCATGAAATACCCCAATGTTCAACCTGATCTATATATTATTTGCCTTTAAAAAGTACTGTATGCAAATTTTCCCACAATGGACACTGAAAAGTAGTATCCGGTGATGCTCAAATAATTTCATACTGTCAATATAAAGCTTTTTTTTGTCTATGGTAGACTTACTCACAGTGGGAAGAGAAACCAAAGCAATATATTGCACACGTAGAAGTAAAAGTATGTTGTAAATGAAACTTGAAACTAATATTTGAAAGGCCTACAGTGTGAGTCATCTGATTTATAACTGAAGTGAGTGTAATATGAGGACAAATAATCAAATACTGCACAAAATCTGGTGAGACTTTTCAAAAGATTGACAGAAAAATGAGACAAATGGAATCATATCTCAAGGAGCACTGCAAGAAACACAAAGGTTCCAATCATTTAATAAATATGAAACAAATACTCTAAATGTTTGCCAAACTTATACATAAATATGACACTACATACAGCCAGAGAAATTATGAACCCCCAAAAGACCCCAAGACTTAGACCAAGAGTTAGACCAAGACTTAGACCGAACGCCTTTGGACCCACAAGGACCAGGCCAGGATCAAGACCAGGACTAAGAACAGGATTGGGGCCAAACTTACAAATAAATATGACACCACATATAGCCAGAGAATTGATGAACCCCAAAAAGACCCCAATATTTAGACCAAGACTTACACCAAGACAAGACCGCGCGCCTTTGGACCCACAAGGACCAGACTAGGATCAAGACCAGGATTAAGAACAGGACTGGAGCCAAACTCATAAATAAACATGACACTACATGCAGCTATAGAGAAATTATGAACCCCCAAAAGACCCTGTTAGACTAAGACAGACTGAGCCCCTCTGGACCTACAAGGACCAGACCTGGATCAAGACCAGGACTAAGACCAAGACTGAGCCCAAACATGATACTACATCCAGCTATAGAGAACGTATGAACCCCCCAAAAGACCCGATGTTAAACCAAGACTTAGACCAAGGCTTAGACCGAGCGCCTCTGGACCCACAAGGACCAGATCTGGATCAAGACCAGGACTAAGACCAAAACTGAGCCCAAACATGATACTACATCCAGCTATAGAGAACGTATGAACCCCCCAAAAGACCCGATGTTAAACCAAGACTTAGACCAAGGCTTAGACCGAGCGCCACTGGACCCAAAAGGGCCAGACTGGGATTAAAACCAAGACTGGGGCCAAACTCAAAAATAAACATGATATTACATCCAGCTATAGAGAACTTATGAACCCCCAATAGACCCCATGTAAGGCTGAGACTTAGACCGAGCGCCTCTGGACCCACAAGAACCAGATCGGGATCAAAACAAGGACTATGTTCAGGACTGGGGCCAAACAAAAGGATGTGTGCCTTCCCTAGAGCCCTGCGTAGTAGTGGGGCAGGCTAATACATTCTACTGCAGAGAAGTACACACCGACGATCAATATTTCATTAAACAAACCCAAAGCCAACGGGGCCTGAGTGGTGCTGCGTTCAGGCGCCACAGGAAAAACGAGTGCTGGCAGTGTGCAGGAGCTGTCTGTCACACTTCAGAGGCGTTCAGGAGCCAGAGCAGAATTAGCCAAGCCTAAACGTGCAGATTCGTCTCTGTTACTCCGAACCATGATAAGTGGCTGCCATTTTCCCACTCAGCTAAAACATAATGAACTCCTGAACGCTGAAAAATGAATGCAATTTCACAAAGTTTCTGCACCGAGCTGTGAGAAGGCTCCAAGTGTACCAGCGGAGAACGGGTCATTATCTACAATATGTAACCGTGCAGCATTTTAGAATCATTGACAAGATTAAAGACTCCATTGAAACAAAGGGAAAATTGTATTTTTATTTATTTATTTATTTTTTACTCAGAATCACTTACATCATAAAAAAATAAAAAACAAAAATTAAATAAAACTCACCCGAGCAGGTAATCAGTTCTAAACTGCCCACAATTAATCAGACATACTGTGCCTGTGTGCCCTCTATAGTTATAATCTATGACCCGCCATGGATCATTATGGTAGAATTTGAACATTTTAAACCACAACATGGATCTAAAACGACTTAATAAAAGAAACAAATGCGCTGGAAAACCACTATGCCGAAGGGGGCTGATGTTGCGGTTAAAGCCATGACAACAAAGCGCCATCTGCTGTGGGCCCCTCTTATGGACAGCTGCATATCACACCAAATCCTTGGTGTATCACAGATTAAAGAGGGAGTTTCACACTTCTGTGCAAACACATAACACATTTAGGCTACATTCAGACAGCATGACTTAAAGCTGGATTTTTATTTTTTTTTTGTGAAATACGATTTTTTGGAGAGGTTTCCAATTAAAAGCAACTTTTATGTGATCTCTTTAAAAGCTCCAAAAGTGTTTACAGAATTAGTTCAGTGCTCACCATTTACTGAAGTCGCTTAAACATGGACATAGCACTGAGCATCTGGAGATTTTAAAGTTTCTGTCATACCAGAGCCACAACAAGTACAGATTATTGGTTTTAAGGAGGAGATTGAGAACGAGAATGACAAGGTTTTTGGACATGGCAATTGTGGGGCAGTGGCAGCAATGACCGTAGAGTGGTGAAATTGCTATGTGCTTCACTGCTTCACTATTTCTTTGAGCAAATGTGTCGGCGTTGGGCTGAATTGGCTTGCAACAGGTGTTTGTTACCACACAATATCGTTGTTGACGTGTAATTCGGAGGAATATGACCTTTTCAGACTTAAGTTGCACGTGAAAAGATTGGCTATGAATTAGTTTTAGAACCATACTTTGAAGTGGTCTGGGTCCTATTTACAAAAAAATCGTATTTGAGTCGTTCAGAGTGTTGAAAAAAATCAGATTTGGGTCTGTTCAGTCTCAACGTTGCCTTATCACCATGTCACCTTCTTGAAAATGCAATATTTGCTGAAAACAATGTATTTACATGTTTTAAAATCCCCCCTCCCCCCCTTGCTCCTTGCATTAAATCACTCCCCCTTCAGAGCCCTATCACAACACAATCACAATTGTTGCGTACGGTTGTCTATCATGTTTTTGTATATTGATGGAGAATTGTATTGCGGGAGCATGGGCAAAACACAGAATCTTACAGCTACCCATTAGGAGGGTTTGAATAAGGCCCAGGAGAGATCACTAGATTAGTCAAACATGCATGGGTGACTCGAAAACATCTGCAGCATGTTTTTGATAAGCGGACAATGTTATAACTTGGGAGAAAGCTTTAAAAAAAAAATGAATTAGCACAATGCCCCTTCTTTAAGAAAATTATATTGGAGACTGAAGTGTATTGCTCAAAGTGGGCGTGCACCGGTGACAGTGAAAATGAGGATAGACTGGAACAATGACGTCCTAAATACAACTTCAGAGGGTCAATTAGGAGGAAACAGATAGAACATGGTTGGAAGTTCAGAAAAGTTAATTTTGCAGAATACTTGTGATTTAAGAGCATGTGAAAGGTTTTTAAATTATGACTTAGCTTGGCGGGATAATATCTGTTGTAATTATAAATCTTCATTTTACAGCAGTCAAGTGGAAGTTTGTGAAGAAAAGTTGAAATAAAAGTAGAAAAAGTAGCGCTGGTTCTAAAAGATATTAATGACAGTAATTATATAGAGTGTGACTTAGTGAACGGAGCAGACGGACCTGTCTGACATAGAGAGAGACAAAGAGACAAAAAGAGAAACAGAGAGACACAAAGAGAGAAACAGAGAGATAGAAAGAGAGACAGAGAGAGACTTAAAGAGATAAACAGAGAGAAACAGAGAGAGAGAGACAAAGAGAGAAACAGAGAGATAGAAAGAGAGACAGAGAGAGACTCAACGAGATAAAGAGAGAGAAACAGAGAGAGTGAGACAGAGAGAGACATAGAGACAAGCAGAGGGAGAGAGAGGGAGACAGAAAGAGAGAGAGAGAGGGAAACAGAGAGGAGACAGAGAGAGATATAGAGACATGCAGAGAGAGAGGGAGAAACAGAGAGAGAAACAGAGACACAAAGAGAGACAGAAAGAGACAAAGAGACAGTGAGATAGAGAGATAGAGAAAGAAACAGAGAGAGAAACAGAGAGAGTGAGACAGAGAGAGACATAGAGACAAGCAGAGGGAGAGAGAGGGAGACAGAAAGAGAGAGAGAGAGGGAAACAGAGAGGAGACAGAGATAGATATAGAGACATGCAGAGAGAGAGTGAGAAACAGAGAGAGAAACAGAGAGACAAACACATGCAGAGACAGACAAAGAGAGAAACAGAAATAGATAGAGAGAGAGACAGGTACAGAGAGAGACAGGTACAGAGAGAGACAGAGACAGTCAGACAGAGAATCAAAAAGACAGAGAGAGAGAGAGAGAGATCCACACAGAAAGAGAGAGAAAGTGAGAGAGAGACAGACTGAGGGAGAGAGAGAGAGAGAAACAGAGAGAGAGACAGTGAGAGAAAGACAGAGAAAGAGGGAAACAGAGAAAGACAAAGAGAGAGAAAGACAGAGAGAGAGAGAGAGAGAGAGAGAGAGAGAGAGAGAGAGAGAGAGAGAGAGAGAGAGAGAGAGAGAGAGAGAGAGAGAGAGAGAGAGAGAGAGAGAGAGAGAGAGAGAGAGAGAGAGAGAGAGAGAGAGAGAGAGAGAGAGAGAGAGAGAGAGAGAGAGAGAGAGAGAGAGAGAGAGAGAGAGAGAGAGAGAGAGAGAGAGAGAGAGAGAGAGAGAGAGAGAGAGAGAGAGAGAGAGAGAGAGAGAGAGAGAGAGAGAGAGAGAGAGAGAGAGAGAGAGAGAGAGAGAGAGAGAGAGAGAGAGAGAGAGAGAGAGAGAGAGAGAGAGAGAGAGAGAGAGAGAGAGAGAGAGATGAATGGACTCACTGTAGTTTGGACTAAGTTTCAAACTACAGGTACACAGCACATGAACACAGCACAGACCAGTAACTCAGGAGCTACAGTATCTCCACCTCCTTCAAAATAACTCGCCAAGGGATTTCTGAATTATACGTATTGTGCTGAATAAATGTAATTTGTTGAATTGGCATTGCAAATGTATAATTTTATGTCTAACATGCATATTAAAGGAATCATGATTTTTGTTTCATATTTATCTAACTTCCCTGTCAAAGGTTGGATGTGGCTATTTACTCAATTTCTCAAAATTAGTAGCGCTCTGGCATTTATATTTTGTAAAGGGAAGAAAAAGGTTGGAGACCCCGGGCATAGACCTTATGTACATCTGGACGTTGCTAAACTGTTAGACGCTGCGTTCCAAAAAGGAAGTGAACACAAGCACGACTTGAGTCCACTGACTTTGGCTCCAATTCGCTTCTTATTGAAAAAAACGTCATCCCTCTGTAGCCGCTGCCGTCACGCTCTTCATTTTATGGTCTTAAAATGACGCTCTGAGCCCTTTTTTCACTATTTTGTTCATGAATCAAGATCTGAACGTTAATAACAGATCAATCCGGTGCCTTCTCTTCCTGAGGTCGCTCCTGCTAGCATCAGTAACAGGTTCGATTGACAGCTATTGTGCCTCGTCGCTAAGAGCCAAAGCAATAGGTGGGAAGTGGGAAAGAACCAATCGCCTCTGATTGACCTTTTGTTTATGACTCGGTAGCGGATTAGCTCGATTGGCTTCGTTTGAGCGGGGCCGGACACTACGGGCGACGGTCCCTCCCTCGGTTCTTTGTACAGTCTGTGCACATGCATCAAACGCACACAAGACCGTTCAGAATGGACTCAGACTCATTGTAACATCAGAGACAAAGAGGATGTCAACACCGGCGCTCAGACTAAGCGCTTTCCATACAGACACGCAGCTGCTGCACCAAACGGCCATACGCACCCAGTATACGCAGAGTTTAGCGGCGAGCACCGAAGCCTGCGCCTGCCTCTCCTAACAATAACTCCGTGAATAATTCATGGAAAAGGAAGAGGGGGAAAATGAGAGATTTCTGCTCAAATCTGACGCAACCGCGAGTTTGACACGATTTCACCGAGTTTCAGAGCGTCTTCATTACTCCGGTGTGTGATCAGCCTGTCTGCTCGTCCGCACGTGCGAGGATCTGGCCCGGGTTAGTCTGAGGATACAGATCTACTCGTAACAACCTTGTTTAGATGGAGATTTACAAGGAATGTTCCGCAGCGTAGCATTAAACCGCCCATTTTACGCCATATACTGATCTACGTCCTAACGCAGTTTCCTCGTTACGAACAGAACTGGAGTTGTGTTTTGTTTCATTTGCACAAATTTAATGCACAAACCCTACGCATCTAGGCTGATCTCAAATACCACCTTGTGATGTCATGCGGTAATGCAGGAAGTGCTCCATTGTGTTTTTAAACTCCACACACCTTCACTAGAATCATTTGGAGGATTTCCAACCCCGGAATTGCCTATTTCTGCTGAAGAAAAAGTGAACTGTAGCATGACATGGCATCACAAGCTGGAACAGAGCATTTTGAGCTTAGGAGATGCAAACAGACTAATAATAAACGTGTGGATGTAACAAAACGCTCTGTTCATTACATCTGTACATTCTAACATGGGTTTAAAACTCAGAGGAGTCAATTTTGCATCAAATCTTTAAGGATCTTTAAACTTGTCGATGTTGCATTCATTCAGTTAAAGGCGTTTCGTATTATTATTGTGAGCGGGTTCGCCTCTCCACAGATCTGACCTTTAATATGACCTGGTGGTGTCATTTGCTTGTCTATCAGTGCCATAGGGAATGCAATAACATAAGAAAAGCTCCATAGTGCAGCTTTTATGGAGAAACTAGAGGGCAGGTCACAAACAGAAAAAGTCCTGCATGTTTGGGTTTTCCTTTGGGATATTTGGATAGAAGGGAATCACTGGCTCAGTCCTAAGTAGCGCGCTGTTTTTGTGTCCTTAAGCAAGAAACGTCCTCTTCAGTGCTCACTCCAGTCACATTAACGTTACTGGCAATGACAGGAAGTGCATCTTAACTGTGACCGAAATGAAATGTTCTGATTTGAAATGTTTTGAAGTAACTCTCTGTGTTGGTGTCTTGTCTGGAAATTCATTCATTTCTTGTATGTTTGATGTTGTGACACAGTTGATGTCTTTTTATACTTTAAGAGCGAAATAAACAAAACAAAACAAAGCAAAAAATAAAAAGTCTGATGTGGAAAGCTGTCAAATTGCAATCTGATGACCTATTTTGAACCTTTTTTGACAATAGGTCTCATTACTTTAGTTGAGGTTTATGTGTATTAGCCTAGCATTAGCCCCTTGTGTTATAGTGCGTTCTATTGTGTTCAGGACTCGGGGAAAATTGACCTAAAGAAAGTGCAATGGAACCAGTCAAATCGAGTTCCAAAAATGTATGTCACAGCAAAAACGTCAGCGAGAATTGTCATTTTGATGTGTTAAGTTGTGTATGTGAATTTTGTAATTTTATTTTATGACAATAATGTATGTTTTGGTTTGTTTGTATTGTGATTTTAACCTATTTCTTAACCTGTAAAGCACTTTGAATGACTTTGTGTAGAATTTGAGCTATACTAAACTTGCCTGGCCTTGCCTTGTGTAGAGAAAGTGTCTTCTAAAAACCTTGCAGTGACATTTAGACTTTATTTCACACCATTTGACAGTATAGAATAGTTTTGCTTTTTATTTGCAAAGGGTTATTGCACAACATTAACCGAGGGAGAAGTCATAGGAAAGATGCTGATGTAGACTGTAGCTTGAGTGTTCATTTACATCATCCATAATGGTACAGTAAACAG
>KN503634.1:0-10425 GCA_000787155.1 Scartelaos histophorus | reverse complement strand
GAGGGAGAAGAGGGTAAAGAGAAAGAGAGAGGGGAAGAGAGGAGAGAGGGAGGAGAGAGCAAGACGAGGGGAGGGTAGTATTTGGACGGAGGAGGGCTGTGAGAAGTTTGCAGCCGGAGAAGAAAGAAAGAATGCAACTTAGAGATAGATTCAGCGTAGATACAGTGACACTTTCTCAGCAATGTGAAAATAAGTTGGACAAGGAATTTCTGTGACATTTTTGGGTTTTTTTTACTGCTATTTTCCGCAGTTACTTGGAGCGGTCGGTTGCGCAGGTCTTCCTCTGTGTGAATGGGAACTATGCAGCACGAGGGATATCGGAGGTTGGAGTAGGAGCCTTTTAAACCGAAGAGGGAGGAAGGATAATCTGGCAAAACTGCACTGATGTGAATGGAAGTGGGTGCTGCTGTTTTACCGGGGGACCCAAAATGAAAGACAGGATTGAGAGGACATCACCAGGGCTCACCAAGCTCAGAAAGGTAAGAAATATATAAAGTCTTAAAGTCTTTGTTCTTACGTATTTGTCAGTGAATCTTCTGCCTCCTACTGTGAAGCAATTTGCATATGATTTAGTATTGATTTGACTTTTTAATGATGCAAACTTATCCTGGCTTGGGACTGGCAAAAGTTACTTAAAAGCTTTCTTAAAATGTCTCTTTGTGAAGTTTGCAGTTTCAGTTAAATTTGATTATAATTTTCTTTCTTGGTCACATGGAACCTGCTGTTAAGGATACTTTTTTACATGTACACTACATTATACTGCAGTCCTATGTTGTGGTTTCTTGAAATTTGATGAGAGT
The DNA here is from genome assembly GCA_000787155.1 of Scartelaos histophorus. Lineage (NCBI taxonomy): Eukaryota > Metazoa > Chordata > Actinopteri > Gobiiformes > Gobiidae > Scartelaos > Scartelaos histophorus. The sequence continues at coordinate 9,625 of KN503634.1, read as the reverse complement.
TTAAAAAATATGAGATTGTCAGTATGGCTTTAAATTGTTATTCTTGTAATACAGATTAGCAGCGAACACAAATAGTACACTTTAATTTCATATCATGTGCCAGTTGAGGTTTCTTAAAGTGTCCTATACCCAATTTATATAATGTTATAGCCCCAAACTCACAATGTCCTGCCTTAGATGTGACTACTATGTTATAAAACAGGGTTGTGCACAGACCTGTACATCACACAAGCTCAATTTCATTCAAAAGTGTTTAGTGAAGTTTGCCTTGAATAAGTGTGCAGCCCCTCCATATGAGAAACATCTAACAGTATTAGATCACATGGGACGTCTCTTTCTCTCACTCCAATAGACTGTGCCATGCCTGCCCGCTTATTCTGCTGTAAATGCAAACAATGTGTATGTCCAAGTGGAAGAATGGACTCAAATCTCCACATTCCACAGGGGAGAAGAGAGAGAGAGAGACAGAAGGGAGAGAGGAGCTGTATTTTTGCTCTGTTCTGGACAAAGAAAAGTCACTATTCTAACTAACTTATTTTTGTGTAGTAGTAATTCATGTCTAACACACAAACCCTGCATATTTAGGCTGAGTTCTTCTCAAAAAACAACTTGTGATGTCATGTGGTAATACAGGAAGTGCTCCACTGTGTTTTTAAACCCCATACACCTCATTTAGAATCATTTAGACACTTTCAGCTCTGAAATCTGGAAGCAAATTTCTAGTGAACAAAATGAAAACTACCGCTTCACGACGTCAAAAGGTGGAACAGAGCATTTTTTAGCTTTGGAGATGTAGTAGACAGACTAATAATGCAGGATTACTCAAACGAGTGTGAATGAAACACTATTCCAGGTCTGTTTTTGAGGAGGAAACAACATTATAATGTGGGTTTAAGCTCACCAGAGTCCATTTAGTGTAATAACTTTCTATCTTTTTTGTAGATAAGTGATTGTTTGTTGCACGAGATACGACTGGGCAATAGGAATGTCCGCTATGTCCCTAGAGCGCTGACCCTTCGCTAGATGGTTATCAGCGAACCAACCAAATCTGTCTTGGTGGCGTTTTTTGGATAATGATTAAGTCTTTTAAAAAATGGTTGTTAAACTTCTGGAAAGAGCCCTTCATTTTCTATAATTTTGTGTTTTCCAAATGAGCTGTCAACATCAGAGCTTGTGTCTGCCGTGTGTTTACTTAACTGGGTAAGGTTAGGGTTTATTCAGTTGTGAGTGGCTGACTCTGTGGCGCTGGGGAGTGTGAGGAAAGAAGATTTACTGAGTCCAGAGAGAGACAGGGACAGTCTGTCTGCATCACAGCGAGGATGTAATAAGCAGGCTATGGTCCAATAAAGTTCCTGCATGACTTTTCATACGAGGTAACAGGGTCAAATTGACTTACTGGGTAAAGCTGCCTAAATCAACACTAAGTCAATTTCTAAATCAGGAATACAGCACTGACCAAAATCTGAAGGCAACCTGGAAGAAATGGAACTTTCCTTTTAGACATTGTATCTATGGGAAATGAATAAGGAGATGTTTTACACGATTATGCTTAAAACTGGAAAATGAAAATTGTGTCTCAATGTGTTGGATACAGGAGGAAATGTGTGCAGAAACAGATTAAACCACGGCAAAGAACCATAAAAAATGAATTATAAAACTATATAAAAAGAACAATTGGTTTAAAAATGTGGAATCCAGGTCAAAATAGATCTAAACTAGGACAAACAAGGCTGAATGAAGTAGGATTCAATCAGCGCTAAACCAAATCTAAGCCACAACTGAAGACTAAACTAGGCCAAGCACTTAAAAAGCACTGGTTTACTGTGTATAGAAAGAAGATTTATTGAGTTGAGTTGAGATAAAGAAAGAGGGACAGTCTGTAAGGCAGTAATAAGCAGGCTCTGGTCTTGTAAAGGTCTGGATATATGTGCATACGTCTCATCGTGAACATACAGGTCAGTTGTTTATGCTGTGAGTCAGGGGGAACTGCCTGGGTGCTCTCTGTGCACACGACTGGAAAATGGACATTTGTGTGACCTAGTTTTGTGGCCTAGTCCTAACACAGTTTAGTCTTAATGAAATTGATAGGAGAGTATTTTCATCAATTTTTTTTTTGGATATCTTGTATATTTTTATGAGGGCAATGCTGACTCAGTGTAACATACGTGAAGGTTCAATAATAATAATAATTTTTACAATGTTTTTGGTCAATTTGCTGTTTTTCTTATATTCTGCAACATGAAAGTGATAAAGTTGAAAATTTTACTACCACTGCTCGTCCTGCTACTGCTACTGCATCTGCTCCTACCAACCTACACTGAAAACCCCAACAATTAAGCAGTAATTAAAAAATTAGTTTATAGTCTCAATTTTTTAATTTCTGTGAATTTAAAAATATAAGTGTCACACAAAATTTTAGTTGCATTTAGTAGTTAATTAAAAATAATAATAATTTTGCGAAATAATTAGTAAAGAAATAAAAAAAGAAAAAGAAAATAATAAAAATAAAATAAAAAATAGTAACACTTAATTAAAACATTTAGGATAAAAATAATTAAAATAATGAATTTAATGCCTAGAAAATCTGGTAGATGCATGTAAAAATTAAAAATTATAATTAAGCAGAACCTAACATTTTTTTAATTAGCTGGAGATCATTATTTTTGATTAATTTGAGTGTTCTGGTTTACAGTGTACTACTACTACTACTACTACTACTATTACTGCACTACTACTAGAATTACCAGCCTACTACTACAACATCTACCAGCCTACTACTACCTACCACAAATTAGCCTTGACAATAGTGCTTTAGCAGCTACACCAGCGACATCTAATGCTATATCATCTTCAACTTCTAGCTTCTACAGTTTACTGCTAAACAAGAACTTCTACTACTAGTACTACTACTACACCCTAGTTACTAGTACTACCACTTCCCCACCACATTAGTGAGGGTTCACAGTATCTTAATGACAAAAGTGTCCCTCTATGTGCGGTTGTCAGCAGATAGAGCAGTGACATCTGTCCTCTCTGTTTGCCCCTGTTCAGTTCACTGACAGCAGGCCAATGGGAGGTTATGGCCCCTCCCCTTACAGGACAGGCGCCCAGCAGGACGACCCGGGGCCCTAAAGCCCCCGTCGGGTCACTCTGTTGCCACGGTGACACCCCTCCTGGAGAATGTGCCCCGCGGAGAGGCTGAAAGGCTCTGTCCTGCTGTATGGATATGGAGAGTTTCTGTGCTGCTGGGGGTGAGGTCATGATCAAAAACAACCCTCTGCCCGAGTTAACGGACATGTGCTCCAATGACACTGTGCACAATGTAGAGCATGAAATATGATTAGGAAAGTCTCCACAACATTGTCAAATCAAGATTGAATTACAACATTCTGAGCTGGGGGAAGGTCAAAATTGTACTGGTAGATTTTGCAGTTTCAGATTTGTCCTGGTTTAGCGTGAATATCTCTGTAATTACTGGGATTATCTACATGAAACAAAAACTGAAACAAAATTCACTGTCTTCTCCGTGAATACAAATGAATACATATATGTGATTTTCTTTTCCCACAAATGTTTCAGAAAGTGGCGCCGTTATTTAGTTTAAAGTGGTCAGTTGAAAAGGCGTTACACCTATTTACATATTTTTAATCCTTTATTATTAGTCTGTCTGCATCTCCAAAACTCAAAATGCTTTGTTTCACCTTGTGATGTCATCAAGCAGTTCTTTTCAAGTTAACATTAAAAGCTTTTGTTTAGAAGAGATTGGCAAATCCAGCACTGACATTGTCCAAATGATTCTAGTGAAGTTGTATGGACTTTAAAAACACAGTGGTGCACTTCCTGTATTACTATATGACATCACAAGATGGAGCAGAGGGTTAACCTGAATCAAACGTGTGCAGAATGTGCAGGGTGTGTGTTTGTGTTATGAATGAAACACAACTCAAGGTATGTTTGTGATGAGAAAACAATTATAAAAGAGATCAGAAAACATTGTAATATGGGCCCTTTAACATTAATGTACCAGATTTTTTTTAAAATATTTTGTTCAGAAATTTGGATATTTGTTCCTATTCATCGGTTTCAGACATAAGGATTCCTTTCTGATTTGAAGGGTCTAAAGTGATAAAACAATGTGACGGTGCTTCCATGTTCCGAGTATTGAGCTGTTACTAAATTACGTCACACAATATGCAGATGTTGTATTATTGTCACTCTTCCAAAAGTGCCGAGTGTTTGTTGCTGTTAGAGCTCAGAGCCTGTGACTAGAATGTCTGGAGGTTGATCCCGTGTAATGACTTAATGAGTAGATAGAGATGAAGCACTGTAGACTCACAGCAGCTTTGATCACAGTCACATCTAAACACTGTCTCGCTGAGGCCTGCAGACACCGGCAGCTCTGTCTCATGTGCCACTATCATTTTGAACTAAATTATGACATTATCCTAAATGGACTTTTATGGGCTGTTAACTTTGCTAAGCCGGTGTTCTCTAACAATTACTGTAGAAGGTTGCATCTTGATTGATTCATGCATGCTTGAGTACGTCTGTATTTTCCTGCATTTCAGACTTGCATGTTTAGAAAATTGTGTTTTCAACTACCCCTTATCCCCTCTCAGGTACAATTAAGTTGAAAGAAATTCAACATGTGGGGTTAAAAATGCGAGTTAGCCTTTTTTCTACTTGCTACAGTGAAATGTGAGGAATCAGTTCTGCAGTTTTGAAGTCAATGGGTCTGTTTAGTACTTAAGTATTAAACCAAATGTGAAGTTTAATTCAGAATAGTACTTAAAATTGTGAAAGTGGAAACTACTGCTGCTGTTTTTTGGCATACAGCTGTACTTTTGAAATTGGAGTTGTTGTTCCTAAAGCAGTGTTGTGATTTCTGTACATTTTGTGCTCAGTGAGACAGTGTAGATTCTCAGGGATCTCTCTGGTTGGGTTTTCCTCCTCTCTCCTCCCTCTCTCCCCTCTTCAATCTCTCTGTCTTTCTTCCCTCTTCCCCCGCTCTCCTCTTTCTCTCTTTTATTTCTCTCTCATTCCTCTTCCTTGACCCTCTCTCTCCTCCCTCTCTCTTCTCTTTGTGACTCTTTTGGCTGGACTTCGTGAGGCTGTGGGTCGGAGGGCGTGTGGAGGTCTGACTCTCCGGAAGAGCACATTCCCAAGCTCTCGCCTCGTGGCTCCCCTGGGGTGCAGCGGCTGGACTCTAACAGTGTGTTTGCAGCGCAGGCATGTGAGCTGAACCAGGACAAGGGATGCTCAAGTAAAGTAGAAAATCTGAAACCTACTTCAGTATAAGTATAAACTGTGCAGTAAATATAGGTTTCTAATGCAGTTTACATTGAAACAAAGTATTCAGCAGTAGACCAGTACTTTACATACTACTATTACTGGAAATATTATACATCTGCAATACATTTGATCTGTATCCAGCAATAATCCAGTTAATATGAGCTGCTACAGCTTTGGGCCTGTTGGTAAAATGATCCAGGTTTGTTCCTGAATTGATCATTTGAGCTGATAAGTTATTAGTCACTTCAAAGTTAAAGTAAAAGTAAGTGCTGTTAATGCAGCTGTTGTTGCCAAAAGTAATAACACTGGTGTTGCTGGATGGATGGTGTGACGGCACAGTGGTTAGTGCTTCAGTCTCACAGCAAGAAGGTCCTGGGTTTGATCCAGGTGGTGTGGGGCCTGTGTGGAGTTTGCATGTTCAGAATCAACTTTGTTGCTGTTCTATGCATTTTCTCTCCATCCTTCAATTCTCATTAGTCCATTGCCATTAAAACTCCACTAAGGAAGTGATTCCAAATCTCAGCAGAACTACCCTGGTTAATCAAGATTAAATAAAAGATTAAATAACTCATTACAGTAAGGTGAGGATGCACATTTTGTCTTGTAATTCATCCTCTTTATCAGTGATCAGTAACACACTTCATATTGAAACCAGACTTATTGTAACTGAATTTCCATTTAACTTCCACTTCTTACAAGCCTACTAGTAGAAGAAAAAGTAAATAAATTTCAATCCTTTTTTCCCAGTAGCTCCAAAACCTCACGTATTTTAACACATGGTAATATCCAATATCTGGAAAGCATTTGTGGTGAAAAACTGTTAACTCTTTGGCCCTGGACATAGCCATTGTCTAAGTGTAAATAATACCACGGCTGTGTTTAAGTGAAATCCAATACAGCTAAAGTTGCAAAAGACACTAGCCCTGCACATACATCACCTCACATATTACCTGTGGCTATTTGAAATTACATTCTCTATACCCACTGAAATGAAGACTATCGCCGCCTGCCAAAGAGCCGGGCCCGCTGCCAAACTGAACTCTGTAGCCTTTTTTGTGGAGCTACCATTCCTGTCAATAGCATCACTTTCTCTTAGTGAAGAAATATGCTCCAACCGCATTGTTCCAACCACAGGTGCATCGGTGACATTTTATACTTGCTCGAATATGTTTGATGAAATGTTTGGTGAAATTGGATATTACAAGCGCCGAGTTATTTTAGGATTATTTAGACAAACACAGATGATATTATTACTCCTGCGTAATCATTTTGAGGTATTTTCAAAGTGCACTTCAAAATATGGAGTGAATGGTGAGGAAAAAGTCTACTTTAACTTTATTAAACATTTCATGAGAAGCAGAAAACTTGATTTCATTATGGATTATTGCTAAGAACACATGCATTCTTTCCATTGCCTCTTGTTAGATCTGACTTGGCAAGGTTTTGGACATGCATATTACATATTATCAGAAATGCTAAATTAAAATAATGATAACCAAATAAGACCAGCTGACTTATGTTGAAGTTGGCATCAATCAGTAAATTCCCAATTGCTTTGCTTTTCAAACTTTTCACACAAAGTATCACCTACGATAAATATTTAGCTTAAGATTTAAACCCGGTCTACAACAGGACTATACCAGGGCCAAACTAGGACTAAAATTGGACAGAAGATCTAAACAAAGACTTACCCAGAGGAGCAAATGTGGACACAATTGACTCTAAATTAAGTTAAACCGCTCTAAATACATAAGATAGATAAATACTTAATTAATCCTGAGGGACTTTACAGTGCTGTAATGTCTAAAGCTTTCCTGAGCATTTGGCAGTAGATTTTGTGTTGTGGTTGTGCTTTTGACCACAACAGTGTTAAATAGGGTCACTTCGGTTGTTTGAGTTGCATAAAAACATTGCTGGGAAGAGCTGGCATGTGACCCCGGCCCCAGGAGCCAGGGGGTAATTGGGAGCAGGTTTCAGATGAGTCACTTATGATGATGGCTCACGTTTTTGGAAGGAAAGATCTATGCGTATGTGATTTGTTTGAGAGTGTGTGGTTGCCTTACCAGCCAGACTCTTGTACATTCTGTTTTAATGTAGAAGGGGACCAGACCGCAGCATGGACAAACCAAACTACCACAGGGGCTAATTTGTGTCCTGTGTTTCAAGACATTCAAATACATTCAGAACAAAGTATGTAACTTCTTTTACCTGAGATGAAAGTTTTGTTTTGCTTATTAATTCTGCAGAAATACATGTTTTGTCATTGTTATTTTTCCCCCCTTTTTGTTTTAACACAAATGAACCATGCATCTCTCTAGTGTGCATAAGATAAAATATAAAAGTTGCACTGATCAATCATGAACATGTTGATATACTGTAATACAATAAATAAGCATAATCAAGTGCAATATGGATTATAATTGTTTCATTGTACGTGGTCACTGTGTGTGGTTGGTCTTTTCAAATTTTACTAGTCACTTCTATCACTATCTTTACCATTATCGCACATTTAGTTGTCTCTACTAAGTAAGTGTACACACACACACACAATAACAGAATCTCAAGCTTATACCTCCCACATACAGATCTAGATTTGCATGAAATGTATTTATACAGTGTTTTAATCACTTTGTACGGGTTTCCTGACTTGGTCTATCAAACAGTAACTGATTTCAATTTGGCTTTTCCATTTGCCAACTGCCATAGTAAATTGTCAGTTTTAAAAGTGATTTGGCATAGATTTATTCCAGATGCCATTCACGTTACAACCATTTCCATTTAGCGAGCATTAACACAGCAAAGAGAGAGGGGGGGATGGTTAGAATTAGAAGAAATTATCAATAGTATGGTGCACTTTATGTCCACTTTGGTAAATTTGACCGATCCTCCTTGATCCTTCAATATGTGAAGTATCAGTAGCCCAGACTCACTTCCTGCTGTTGTGCTGTTGTGTGTGGTGGATCATTAGCCGCCTTGCGCCGCCATTTGTTCTAAATTGAATGTGAAACAGCCACAAAGTCCCATATATAAAAGAGAGGTCTCCCCTTTAAAGGCTTGTGGTTAAACTGTTACTGGACAGTCATTCGTAAAGCCTGACGTATGAAACAGTGTGGCCAAATGTATAGTTCACTTTCTTTTGTGTTTGCTGACATGTTCCCCTTGTATTGGTTAATTTATCCTGTACTTTGAGTCAGAAACTTTTCATTTACCACAAACTGGCTCAATTTGAGTTTTAAATGAATTGTATATTGTAATATAAAGTTGGAAAATTTTATATTTGGTGCATTATGTAACTTTCTGGTGGAGGTTTATCACATACTCTGGAGAAGTTATTGCTTTGCTTGGAATGATCCACAGTGCGGCATGAACGTTATTTATCTTACACCAGGCAAAGATGCAGCTCAGATCTGTGGAGAGTTAAACCCACTGATACTATGAATAAAAACAACTACACGTGAAGAAATAGATACTTTTCCATTACTTTCCAGACAGCAAAATGAATGCAAAAGGACACTGTTAAATATGCATGTTCTGAGATTTGCAAACCATATCATCTTTTACAAATTGCACAATGATACAATCTGTATTTTTAGAGCTAAACTCTTGACTTTATTTTGAAATTGGAGACTCTGCAGCTTCTGGCACGCAGACACAAACAAGAAAATATTCATTTCACGCTGTTTGGATAGAGCAGAAGAAGCATCCTGCCTCTCTACCATAATTACAACTGTAGTGGCTTTCCCCCAGCAGCCAGGACATAATTATGGAGTGTTTGGGGCATTTTCTGAGGTTATATTCTTGTCCATTCTTACAGTCCCCAGTGGAGTCGGCAGCAGACATTTGGTCACTCGCAACCATAGACCACAATAACAAGAAATGCTCCCGTTACGACACAATGTAGTAGCACGACAATGGCAATCTGTTTATATTTAGAATTGACTTATAAGCAGAAAATGAAAGAGCAGATTGATTGTTTGCGGTGTCCCCCTTGTGCTTCCTCTCTGGTTAACCCACTTTAAGTGCTGTCTCACTTCCATCCTCCTGTAACAATAGTGAGAGATGAATGAGGGCGGTGGAGGTGCAGGAAGACTATACGCATGATTTAAATTAAGCTTACACGGAAGGGGGGAAGGACTGGGACATGAGAGAGAACCCAACATGGACACTAACAGAGGAGAAATTGAACCCGCAACACCAATAATAGCCCCGAGTGGTTGAATTTGAAAGTTAATCATTTTTTGTCTGTGTATTGTTGATAGAAATTAAACTACCTGGTAACTTTCCAGAGCAAAATATAATGTTCAAAGAGTTCTGGTAATACTTAAAAAATAAA
>JACN01104151.1:0-20920 GCA_000787155.1 Scartelaos histophorus | reverse complement strand
GGACAAAGGCCCTCTTTGTCACAGTATTTTACTCTCTTGTGATCATGACAGGCCTGTTCTGATTTGACATTGTGCCTTTGTGCTCAGTGCATGCGTTGTCTTGTATTCCAGAGGAGCACAGTGCACAGGTGCAGGTGTGTGAGGCTCTGGCTGAAGTCTACCTCAAGCAAAGGAAGCAACACAAAGCCATACAACTGTACAGACAGGCCCTGCTCTGCCTTAGCCACTGTCAGGTATCTTGTATTCCAGAGGAGCACAGTGCACAGGTGCAGGTGTGTGAGGCTCTGGCTGAAGTCTACCTCAAGCAAAGGAAGCAACACAAAGCCATACAACTGTACAGACAGGCCCTGCTCTGCCTTAGCCACTGTCAGGTACCTCCCCCCATGCACACGCACGCTCACAAACACACAGCCACTGTCAGGTGGCTGTGTGTTTGTGTGTTTGTGTACACGTACATACACACACTCCCATGCCTGCATCCGTGTGTCTCCCTGTGCTCATTCTAAGTGCCTGTGTTTGCAGGACTCTGAAGGGGTGAGCCAGCGGCTGGTGGAGCGGCTCACTGCTGCTCTGCGTATCACAGTAGCACAGGTTGGAACTGCACTTATTTCATTTGCGTAATCCCTCATTCAGGAAAGGTTTGAAAGGGAATAATTTTCAGTCTGAGGGTACTGGTCTGAGGAGCTAGGAGACAGTGATTTTTTTCACCATATGGAAGTGCAGCAAGCTTAAACAGGCCATAATATGCAAACTAAATTTTTTTTAGCTCTCTACCATGAGAGAGTTTTAGAATTCTCTAAAACTGTGTTTACACTGATGAAGAATTCTATCCAAAAGATACAAGATACACCTGAACCATGAAAACTCATATTGATCAGTCTTCTGAAAATGAGCGTTTATTTGGCGGTGTTTTCTAATCTGTGCACTGTGTGTATAGTAAGTGACAAACATTCCGCCAGTAGAACACCCCCAGCGTGATGTCATTGCAAAGTATCAATTGGTAATTTTCAGATTCTAGAATGTCATGGTGTCATACTTCTAGATGGGGGGGCAAGAGACAGTTTTTCCTGTTGACTGCATTGTAATTTGCCATGAAATATTAGAAAGTTACATTCCTGAATATAAAACCTGATCATTTCAGTTGTTGACTAGACCCAAGACTGTTATATTCCAACATAAACTTAGACATAGATAAGATTAATGCCATGCCATGGAATATTTCAAACAAAGCTATCCACTATGCTCTGTACTGTCTAACCACAGAGGCCACATCCTTTTGAACCGATCAGACCCCACCCACTGAGCCCCCTTTCCAGGTAAGTCAAAAGTATATTTGATAAATGTCCTAATTGTGATATGTATTCTGATAAGCTTTCTCTGTTACAGACGACTGGACACACCAAGTCCCACAAAAGCACTGAATCAGCAGAAAGATGAGCCAAAAGGGGAGGAGCTAAGTGAGTTGTTGTTTTTTCAGTTTTCTGCCATAGGTTCGAATGATCTCATACACTCTGCAGTGAATAATTAGAATGCTAGAATTTTGGACGGCTGCAAATCATTTTAATTGAACTAGTTCTGTTCAGGGCAGCATGGTTGCTGAGTGGCAACACTCAGGCCTCACAGCAAGAAGGTTACGGGTTTGATCCTCGTGTTGCCCGGGCCTTTCTGTGTGAAGTTTGCATGTTTCCACCCCATGGCTGGATGGCTTTCCTCCGGGTGCTCTGGTTTCCCCCCAACAACCAAAAACATGCAACACCCCTATGAACAGTTTACAATCAAGGACCGTCAAGGAATTCCTCCCTCCTGTGGGCTCACCACCTGCAGAGGGGTTCATAGGGTCTGGGTCTGGTGCACAGAGTAATGGGCAGTGTGCTGCCCCTGTGACCCAGCCGGATTAAGCGGGAGAAAAATGGGTGGATAGTTTTCACCTTTACCAAAGAAAAATCAGGTACTTGCATACACCACTTAAACATAGCTCATATCATACAGTCCATATATCTTCCTGCTGCTTGGTTTATATCATATCATTTCAAATGTCATGCTTTTTCAGGTATTTAGATTAGATAGATTAAAGATTGACTGGGCAGGAGACAACATTAAATACTAATCCTGACTTGCATCTCTCAGAATTTAGACTTAGACAAACTTTATTGATCTCAAGGGAAATTACTTGGACACAGTAGCTCACACATCACAATGTATTATAATAACAAAGGGAAAAATATAAATGTAATAATTTATATATAAAAAATATATGGCCGTAAGGAAAAACTGTGCAAAGATAATTGACAGGACATAGGGTCTGTAATGTGAGAACATCAGAAATCTAAGTGTCTTACATTTAGATTAGATTTATATTAGATTTAAATAGGCTAACAGAATGTGTACATGTACAAAATGACAAACAGAATACAAAAAAAAAAACATTGAGATAGCGCAAGTTTTAAAGTGTTAGTTTTTCTCCATTGCTCATTTCTTGAAACAGAAATTACATTCTCAAAATAACATGGACAAATCCCCAAACCACCTTCCAATGGTTCACAACAGAATGGCATTTCTCATTGAATTCATCAAATTGCAGATGTCTTAGTGCATGTCTCAAGTGTCTCAGTGCATCTTTGTAAATGGTTCTGTACAAGTCACCTACAGTTTGCACAGTGAGCCTCCATCCATCCATCTTCTTCCGCTTATCCGGGGCCGGGTCGCGGGGGCAGCAGTCTAAGCAGGGACTCCCAGTCTTCCTTCACCCCGGCCACTTCCTCCAGCTCCTCCGGGGGAACCCTGAGGCGTTCCCAGGCCAGCCGGGAGACATAGTCCCACCAGCGTGTCCTAGGTCTTCCCCGGGGCCTCCTCCCAGTGGGACATGCCCGGAACACCTCTCGATGTGGAGGAGCAGCAGCTCTACTCACATTCAGCACACATAAACAGATCTTGCTGATCTAAACTGATGTGTTGATTCTGAGACTAATGGTTGTTCTCTCCAAAACATGTCAGCATGATTTCATTGTCAAAGTTGTCATCTGCACGATAGTTTGTTCAATTGTCAAAATTAGTCAAGAACATATCATGAACACCATATATGAATTTTTTGGAACATTTGATTCATTTGACATTTGGAACATTACAAGAATTCAGTCCAGTGAAATAAGAACTTGACTAATGAAGGAGGAGATTTATTTACACATTTGTTTATATCAAAGGAATTTAGTTTTGATACACGGGTGAAATGTTTTGAGAGAGATCTGAGATTTTGCTGATGATCCATGGTGTTGTGCTGAACCATCCAGGTTATTTTGGCAAAAGCACAAAGTGAATGCAAATGAGAAGGATCTTTGTAATTTTGATGGTACTGACGTTACCTGATGGTTTATATGGGGAAGGAATCCAGTTTTGAAGCTTCTGAACTAGAATGCTGTGCAGACGTTTAAGACAAATTGATCTTATAGTTTTAAGAATGTAGTTTCTATTTCAAGAAATGAGCCAAACCAACAAGGAAAAAGATCATGTTTTCTGGTGTTGCTCTTGGTTGGTCTTTGGTGTCTCAGCCCATAACCACAAGGTGGCGTCTGGGTACTGATAGTCTGCAGAGGAGAATGCTTTGGCCTTGACCTGCCTCTGACTCAGGATGGGCACTGAGCTCTGGGCACTGAGCTTTAGCCTTTGGGCACTAAAGTAAAACAAACACAAGTTAATCATTTTACATCTTTCTCACATCCTAAAATGCTAGGATATGTTTCTACCCAGCAGCTGTGTTAGGACTGTTTGATTATTTATATGGGTTGTTTTCACAGTATTGGGCAGTTTTTTCATACCTGTCATTTCAAATGGAATATAATGATGCCTTCCACTGAAGGAAGGGTAAAATAATAACCCAAACTGCTGGATCAAAATAACCTTATGTTGTGTTGGTCCAGTAGTGACCCAGTGCTGAGTTATTCATTTACACAGTTTGTTTTACTGTGAATGCACTGCAGAACTGTGGTCCTGTCTCTTCATAATGCCTCTTCACTCTAACCAGGGATGTTGGATTGGTGAAATCAATAGTAAACCTAACACCAACTAGCATACTAACAGAGTACTTGTCTTGTCCCCAAGTACTGGGACAAGAAAAGGTTTTGCAATCAGATGCTGGCAGTTCATAGCAGCATTTTGACATCAAGAGCTGCTTATAGAATTTGTATGGGGCAAGATTTGTTTTTCTCAAACACGTGGAGAGACATGATTTGGTGTTTGTGTTCCAGGTGAGCCGTGGTCTGACAGGGAGCTGCACACTGACAGGTACCACTCTCTCTCTCCCTGACCAGACACAAACTGTACAAGTCCACTGGTCACTGGCCCATACATCACTGTTCCCTCTAATTTTTCATGTGTCTGAGCAAACACACAACTCCCTGAGTGTTCCTTGGACCCTTGGAGTTCTGGAGGAATGGTGTGAGGTCTGGAGGTGTAGTGTGGGGTCTGGAGGAGCCAGTGTGGGGTGGAGGAGCCCCAGTGTGGGGTCTGGAGGAGCCAGTGTGGGGTCTGGAGGAGCCAGTGTGGGGTCTGGAGGAGCCAGTGTGGGGTCTGGAGGAGCCAGTGTGGGGTCTGGAGGAGCCAGTGTGGGGTGTGGAGGAGCCAGTGTGGGGTCTGGAGGAGCCAGTGTGGGGTGTGGAGGAGCAATATGGGGTCTGAAGGTGAAGTGTGGAGTTTGGAGGTGCATGATGGGATTGCATGACAACTGCAGGAGCTCTATTCCTCAATTTTCTGATGTACTACGTTATAATGCTTCCTCATCACCAAAAGTCCTAGAGTTGTGTTTTGTTTCATTTACACATGTTTAATGCATAAATCCTGTAGTTATTCATTCTCTCAAACAGAAAACACACACTCTGTTCCACCTTGTAATGTTATGTGGTAATACAGGAAGTGCTCCACTGTGTTTTTAAACTCCACATACCTTCAGTAGAATCATTTGGATGATTTCAGCCCTGCACTTTACAATTTCTAGTAGTGACTAAACAAAAGGTAAAAGCAGCTGTAAACTTAAACAACAGCTTCATACATCACAAGGTGGAACAGAACATTTTGAGCTTTGGAGATATAGACAGGCTAATTATAAAGTGTTTCTCAAACATGTGTTAAGGAGACAAAACACAGCTCCAGATATGTTTTTGAGGAGGTAACAACATTATAACATGGCTCAAAGCTCACACAAGGCAAGTTTAAGTAATACAGGACTTTGGTGCCTCACAGCAAGAAGGTTATGGGTTCAATCCCCGGGTCCCCCGGGAGTTTGCATGTTTCCTCCCCGTGTCTGGATGAGTTTCCTCCGGGTACTCCGGTTTCCCCCCCATCAACCAAAAACATGCAATACCCCTATGAACAGTTTACAATCAAGGACCACCAAGGAATTCCTCCCTCCTGTGCGCTCACCACCTGGTGCATAGAGTAATGGGCAGCATGCTGCCCCCGCGACCCAGCCGGATTAAGTTGGAGAAAATGGATGGGTGGACTTTGGTATAAAAACTATGATGCTATCCATAATTTGAATCAATAAAGTTTGTCTAAGCATCCAAGTCTGTACATATGAAGGTATATGTAGTATTTGCTCTGAGACTGCTGCTGGGGTTGGTGAATCTCTCATCTGCCTGTCCTCTCTCCACAGTGAAGTGTCATTGATCCAGAAGACAGAAGCTCTGCCCCCTGAGAGTGGGCAGATGCCTCCTCTTTTAGAGAGGCTGCGTTCCAGATTCTGCTCGCTCATGTGAGGTGGTGCTCACATATTTTTTGAAGAGGATCTTTTTTGGAGCTTTCTCTTGTGCTATAATGTTCCCTCATCAAAAACACCAGGAGGTTGCATGTGTCATCAGTGACTATGTTAGCAATCTCTCCAGGGCCCTCTTCAAACCCTCTTTATGGTTAGGTACGAGATTCTCCACCCACAAGCCTACTATTCTCCTAAAATATACAATATGATACACTGTTACACAGCAACAAACCTGATGTGATGTGCAGTAGTTCATTAGTGGGATGTACACTGATTGTTTTAATAGTACTCTGAATGTTGCCTGAGCAGCCAGAAACTTTGTTTTTAAAAAAAAGTTACAAAGAGGAGTAGATCTGGAGTCATATCCTGTCTCCCTGATTTCAGAGGGTGTGATTGACAGGCGTATTAAATCAGGGACGCATGCTCAGTTTGCTTCAAAAACAAATATGGCTGCTTACATGAAAAAAGGAAAAAAAAACTACACAAAGGACTATGCAGATTTTTATAGAATCAACAGTCGACGCTTCAAAGTACTGTATTATGTCAAGCAAAATGTTCTGAATGTTATGACAATTTGCAAGAGATGTCGTTCTTATTTGAGGGACACATACTACAAATGAGCAGCTGTGGCTGGATCATTTAAAATTTGGATGGAGGTTTTTAACACTCTATGGTCTAGTTCCTGACCCTTCTGGATTTGTAGAAGGAACTGGCTGCTCAGGCAACTCTGAAGGGGGAGTGACTTAGCATGGGGAGCAGAGGGAGGACTTTTCTGCAAATATAACATGTTGAAAACAATAAAAGGTAACATGATTGTCAAAATGAGCGAGGAGTCCACGTCCATGTGATTTGGTTTGTGTTTAATCACAACTTATAACAGCATTACAACGAGGCTGTCGGGAGGGCAGGACTACTTTCAACAGTGCATAGCATAAGTTGGAGCATGCGCAGTGACAAGTACGGTATTGATTTGGCACATATGTAGTAAACATACAAATCATCAGAATGATCTACAATGATTATCTAAATATGTTACGTTACCAGCTAATACCCCATAGAAGTGTCATACCCATCTTTTCCTATATGTTTAACTGTAAAACATCAAACATATTTTAATTTGTAATATCTGTATCAAACTTTTTTGAGGTGGAAAGTCACCTGATGATTCCACAGAAATAAAAACTCAAAACCATACTTTGAAATATATTCCTTATGGACGTAGATGCATACATGGAAATAGGTAGGAGAGACCCTCTTACAGACCAGGAGTTAGGTTTGCGAAAATGTGAGCCCGCTCACAGTAAGGACTCGTGTTTTGCCGTTTTTCAGTGCAACATAAACATCCATAAGGAAAGAACATACTTTTATTTTAGTCTATTTTGGCAGCAACAACAAAAAAGTTGCACACTACGGCTTTAACCTGTGAAGTTCGATAGTTTGAACATGAATCACAAACACTGCAGTATCGGATTTCAGTTTTATTTGACAATGAATGAACGATCCTGTCCATGCACCTGACACAATAACACTGGTCCCTGTGATTTGGTCATTATAAAGAAAATAAGACAAAAGTGCAAAGCAAACAATCACCTTATAAAGAACATAGGGGGTGTTAGATCTGTACATGGGACAGGTGCATTGGAGATATATTTGAGCTTCTTTTGATAAAGCAGCATTTGTATTGATACTTTGCTGTAGAAGTCATCAACAACATTCCTTTGGGGGGTTAAGCTAACAAGAGGCAGTGCTCTGTCTGAAGCTCTCAAGTTAGACTTCAAGCTACAAGACCAAGAACTGACTTAGCTGGAACTACAACAGGTTAGTTGATTTGTGCACTTAAACAAGTCCCTCAAATAGACCCTTTCAAACCTTCATCATTCTAGTTTAAGAATGTAAATTCTGTTTCAAGAGTTGAGCCACACCGAGAGAAAAACTGTAATCCTAGTTTTTACAAGAAAGTTGCTTTAAGTTCCACTTTTGACTCTAGCTGCGTACATTTTGGAATTTAGAATTACATTTTTTTCAAAGGGTCTAAACAGTCACGAGCTAGCTAGCGTTAGCTAACAGCATTTTGCCAGACACTCTTTGTTAATAATCACCTAAAACAGGATCATGAAAGCTCAAATTGAATATGAATATTGAATATTTTTGGTTAAATCCAATTTGTATTTTTTTTCTTGAATTTTCAGTCAGTGTTAAATAATAGTGGTAACTGCTGAACATGTTGCCATAGACATATATGCAGAACCCTCAGCGTATCAAAGTATCAATACAGTGTATATGTGGAGCATTGTGAGTGTACATTGCGTTTGCATGAGGGTGCTTTGAGGAAATCAGATCCAGATGTCAGAGGTGCAGTCTCCTCCGGGGTAGCGCACCTCATGAGCCAGAGCCGGGCCCTCTGGCTCTTTCCCAAAGTCCACCAGGAAGTCCTTGTTCAGAGTCAGACCTCCCTTCTCTGTGTTCACGTGAATCTGCATCATCACAGAGCCCTCCCTGTGCATGCACACACACACACACACACACACACACACACACCATCATCATCACAGAGCCCTCTCCGAGGACGTTACAGTGTTCTCACACAGTTTAAAGCTCACAAGAGTCGGTTTTGCATAATATAGGTCCTTTAAGCATAAGAGGGCATAGTAATTGTGGAGTCTTACCTCAGCATGTCGGGGTAGAACTGTTTGTCCCAGCCGCTGTACAAAGACGTGGTCACGTACAGCCTCTTCCCATCCAGACTCAGCTGCAGCATCTGTGGAGCTCCAGGGATACGCTTCCCCTGGATCAGAGAGAAACAGCTGCTTACACCCATGGACAAGTGCTCCTAATACATGGAGGAATATTAGGAAAATCCCTCACATTTCCATACAATACACAATACATAAGAAACATATACTCACAACTGTATTTCTAACCCTAACCACAGCATGTGTTTCCTGTTAATGCAATACATATATGACTACAGTTTTCATTAAAGTGGAACTAAACAATAAATCCACTATTTTTCACTACTTATATGATATTTTAAGAGCATATGTACTGTACCCAGTGTTTGTATATTTATTTATTTTTGGCTGCTTTAGAATAACCAAGTACACTTGCATCTTTCTAGTCAAAAAACGCCTATATCAAAGTGTGTGCTGCCTTCACTGACCTCTGCATTTTAAAGTAGTTGGTGACATCATGCATGACTGCCCAGATTTCCTGTTCACACCAATCTCACTGCTGCTCATCCCTCCTATGTGACAACCTTTATTTGATAAATGACTGTTTAAACTGCCAGGAAATTGTGTTCCCTGTGATGGAAATTTAAATTGTGGAAAGATTTCTCTTTATCTGCCTTTGTGTAAATGAATGTTAATTCTACCTGTCATTAACATGTGTCAAGGCTCAGCAGACTCCACCCAGTCTCCAGGAAGTTCTTAGTTGTTTTAGCTGTCCTCAAATGTAAGTGAATTGGATTAGGAAGTCTGTTAAAGTGTCACTCTGCTTTGTTATGTAACTTGTATTTCTGTATAAATACTCAGAGCTCAGAGGCTCTGGGGGCAGCAGAAGAAGGACAGAGACGAAGGGGAGATGCTCTTAGGGGCACTGGGGGGAGAAGAAGGGGCAGCAGAAGGGGGCACTTGGGGCAGTTAGTGGTCATGCTGCTGGTGAGGGGAGGCTGTTGGTCTCTGGACCAGGGCAGGCCTAAACTCTGTCCATATCTTCTGTAACAACAATAAACCTTGGTCTGTATTTCAAAAACTCATCGAGCTTCACAAATGGATTAAATTAATTTTTCTCCAAGAGAGATATATAATTTTTTCCACAACAATTGAATAAACTGTCCCTGCATTTTGGCTAGACTTTTGTATAATACAATTATGAAAACAGTAAAAATGACACATGCATTACATGAAAATGTTCACTTTCTCAAAAGGAGCACAATGAGAGTGCTTTTGTGAAATGTAACAAAACGTAAAAAGGCAACTTATAAATATGGCAGCTCGCAGTACAGATACTGTATCAGCTTATGAAGTATTTACAGTTTTGTGCACACCCCTTATTAATATAACAGCCCACAGTGTGGATTCAATTTAATTTTACTTGTGAAAACAACCTTACTAGTAGTATAAATCAGTTGTAGTAATAAAAAGTGCATGGGACAAGCTTAAGTCAAACATGTTTTGTGCACTTTAAGTAATTTTGTGTTGATGATTAAAGCATTTGAAAGTATGATTATTGGTATCAGTATCGGTTTACAGCAGAACAGAAGCAGGATGCCCCCCGTCCTGTATACCACATACTTTGATGATGCGAGGGTCCGGTTGGCCATGGTTCTCTGGATCATGGAGCACTTTGACTGGACCGTCATTCACCAGACTGCCCCCAAGAAACACCTGAAAGAACAGAGCACGTAGGATAGCTGTATAAAGAAGTGGACTATGCGAGTGTGACATCACCCATAATGCTTGGCTCCAGTCAAATGAAGCTCACAAGGCTAGCAGTTATAAGGGCAAATCTGAAGCCAAGCTTCATATTAGGAATAGGAATTTATTTACTCACAAAATAGCAAAATATTAAACACTATCATGCAGAGCTGGTTAATATGAAAGCTTATAAGACCACAATGAAGAGGCTCACACAGCAGCAGTTACAGACAGAGGGAGGGGACAATATTCCGGTTATAAAATGAAAAAGAAACAGAATCGATGGAGTAAGAAGCGCCTCCATGAACACTTCCTATTTAGAACTTGGCAGCTAATGCATAATGCTTGGCTCCAGTCAAATGAAGCTCACAAGGCTAGCAGTTATAAGGGCAAATCTGAAGCCAAGCTTCATATTAGGAATAGGAATTTATTTACTCACAAAATAGCAAATACAGGGTCTTAAATGAGTCAGAAGAAGAATTTTGGCATTCTGCAGGTAAAAAATAATAATTACTGAGTCCTGACTCAATAACTGGAGATGGGTCCCTAGGCATGGTAAGGATCCACTGTTCCTGAGGAGATGCCCTAGTGGCATTGAAGGTATGGGTCAAATGCAGAAGACAAAGTTACCTATGGTGTCAATAAAGTGCATCTTTACTTGGTGCCATTTGCTTTGTTTTTTTAATCTAATGCCATTCATTTATAGTTTTGCAGTTTCCTTCACTCATAAGATGTTGCAATCACCACGGCAACAGAATCAGCATCTCTAGCTTTTATCATAGTTTTTCTCTGTTGGTTTGGCTAATTTCCTGAAACAGAAATGACATTCATAAATATATAAATAAAACTCCTCCTTCGTTAGTCAAGTTCTAATTTCACCGGACTGTCAACTCCTGCCATGTTCCAAAAATCAAATGTCAAATTAATAAAATGTTCCATGAAATTCATCTGTGGGGTTCATTATGTTCCTGACTAATTTTGACAATTGAACAGACTATTGTGCAGATGATGACTTGGACAATGAAATCATGGTGACATGTTTTGGAGAGAACAACCATTAGATGCAATCAACTCATCAGTTTAGATCAGCAAGATCTGTTTATTTGGAAAATGTGCTAAATGTGGCTCACTGTGCTAACTGTAGGCGACTTGTACAGAACCATTTCCAAAGATGCACTGAAACACTTGAGACATTTGCAATTTGCTGAAATCGATAAGAAAT
The DNA here is from genome assembly GCA_000787155.1 of Scartelaos histophorus. Lineage (NCBI taxonomy): Eukaryota > Metazoa > Chordata > Actinopteri > Gobiiformes > Gobiidae > Scartelaos > Scartelaos histophorus. The sequence goes on along the minus strand of JACN01104151.1, from coordinate 9,534 downwards.
ACTGTTCTGTTATGAACCATTGCAAGATGGTTTGGGGATTTGACCGTGTTATTTTGAGAATGTCATTTCTGAAAAAGAAACAAGCCAAACCAATGAAGAAAAACTGTAATATCACATTGAGCATAACATACAGTCTGATTGGTGATGCCATACCTGACCGACCAATCGTGGCTTACGCCGGTCAGTGATATCATATTGCCGGATATCTCCATGGAGCCAGTTGCTGAAATAGAGGAATCGGTCGTCCAGGGAGATGAGAATGTCTGTGATCAGCCCTGGTATGAAACAAAAGTCAAAGGTCACTCTGCAGATCACAGACTGTTTTTGGAGTATTCACATTACAAAGAAAATCTGACACATCCATTTTTGCATGTACAGAGCCCTCCAATGTCCTGAAGTGCAAAGAGCACATTTTAAAAGTACCATTTAAATACTATATATCAATGGGAACAGTGTGTCAGTATATGATTACCTAAAACATAGAGGAAAAAATCCCACACACCGTCTTACTTGCAAAATATAAAACTTATTAGGGCATGCAATATTTTGGCACTAGGCCTTCATCAGGCAAATAGAGACTGAGGGTGTGGCAAACACCCAAAGGTGATGGGTCAAAAAAAAACAGTGTATCCAAAACAACATAATTCAAAATACAAAGGCAATCAACATATATACAGTGTAATGTAAATCATGAAAATAATAATAATTCTAATAATAATACTCATCATGAAACAATAAGTAATAGAAGTAGAGTAGTAGAACATAATAAATATAGAAATTGCATATATTCACCCAACTATGGAATAGGACTGGCCTGCCCAACAGAGACGAGTAACGTAATAATCACCTGATGTTTACAAAAAAATACTTAAAGTCATCATTAAGACCTTTTGGAGCTAAAGTTAGGAGGGTATGGATCCAAAATGCCTCCCTTTGTTGGGGTGCTGCCACTCCTATGCATCCATTCTCATTCTAGTAAACAATTATTTAAAACTAGTATTTTAAATTATATTTTAAGTTGACACATTTTCTTTTACAAAATATCAGCAAACTTGAAAGCAGGCCTATTATGCAAAATAAACTTTTCATGTTAGCCGTTTCCTCTGAAGTTGTATTTGGAGTGATTTGTGGATGTTTGTGCATCTTTAATCAGTCATGTTCAAGATGGCATTTTGCCGATGTAACCCAGGCAGCTCCACTGTGGCATACGCATTTCTTTCTTCAGCTTTATTTTACTTAATCAGTGATATGTACATAGGTTTCAGCGGCGTAGCATGGTCATTTTGGTTTCACATCTGACATGTACAGGTAAAATTAGGGCTGTCAACATTGTCAACATTATTGTGTTAACTCATGCGTTTAATCAAAAGAAATCGATGTGTCATCTACGAATGAATGCAGATTAATCACCAATCGTGAACCAAAGTTTTGTTGGAAATTAACCTGACACGAGGAACACTGTGCTCAGGAGGTGTGATACATGCACTCACATTTACACATGAAGTCTATCAGTCCTCACGTGCACCAGCACTGATCAGTCTGTGACTGAATATTTGACCCATTAAATACAATTTCTAGACTTATAATTATTTTAGATTTGTGGAATAATTACATATGTTTAAAAATGCATCAAATTAGATTTTTTTTTTATTATTATTGGACACTACAAAAAAAAAAATCTTACAGTTACAGATTGTAGCTTTAAAATTTCTAATAATTTCTAATTTTAATACGGTTCATTAGTGTCTTTCGTTCTCTCCTTGTTCTGTCAAAGACTGCGGCACCTGCAGCATTTCAGCACTGTAACCATCTGAGAAAAGGCACAAAGTGAGCACCTGTTGACAATGACATGAAAACATCTGATTCATGCTGCTTCTCATCTGAGCCAAACTCATTGTGAATGCAGCAAGTGAAACCTGGTAATACACTCACTCACACACACAAACACACTCATACACACACAAGGTATGCTGATCCCACCTGGCATCTCTGGCAGCATCCAGCCTTCCACCTTCTTACTGGGAACACTGATGACTTTCTCTGCTTCCCATTGGCCATTCTGCACAAACACACACGGGGTTCATATGTTATATATTTATATATTTTTTTCATATATTTTGACTTTATGGTTGGACATAGGAACCTTTATACAGTGATTTATATCTGTTATGGTCTCCACTGTCAGAAAGTGTTCTTGTGCATAATTGATCCCTGGGACAGATTTTGAAGGATACTGTATCTATCTGAGATAATATGAAGGAGTTTAAAAGAAGTCATCAAGCAGCTCTTTAGGTCTGTTTCTCCAACACCAGTCCAAGTGCATATGACAGGTGCGTGTCTGGGCTTTGGTTTGATAGTTCTTCTAGAAGTGCGAGAATAGTAATAGAAGTATTTCTCAAAATGGTGTCTTGAAAATTGCTCCAACACAAATCACTCCAAATAACATTTATTCATCCAAAGTTGTGAGGGAAAACAGCTCTAACATGGTTAAAAGTTCTGAAAAGTCCATTTTGTTGAATATAATAATGTCCAGTAAGTTTACAGTTGTCTAACCTGCCATACGCACTTTGATTACGTGAACAGCTCTGTGTCCCACATGACTTGTTGTGCTTGGTAAAGCACCAGCTGAGTGGCAAGCTGTGATACATGCACACACATGCATGGTCTCATATACACATGCACGCACACACCCACCTCAGTTCTGTAGAAGCGGAATACACTGGAGCGGAGCGCACAGCCCACAAAGCCCTGCAGCTCGTCTGGATCATGCAGAAAGCGGATCTCCAGGGGAATAGCGCCATCTTCACCTAAGTCCAGAGTCTGAAGCTTCCGATGTGTGGTCCAGTCCCACACATGTATCCTCTGGCCGTACTGCCCTACAGCACATCACAGAACAGTACTACAGTACAGTACTGCACAGTACAGCATAGTACTACAGTACAGCACAGCACAGCGCAGAACTACAGCACAGCATATCATAGTACAGTACTATAGTACAGTACTGCACACCACAGTAAAACACAGCACAGTACTACAGCACATCACAGCACATCACAGCACATCACAGCACATCACAGCACAGCACAGCACAGCACAGCACAGCACAGTACAGCACAGCACATCACAGCACAGCACAGCACAGCACAGCATAGCACAGCACAGCACAATACTACAAAGCAGTACTGTAGCACAGACAATTGAGCCACAGTAGCCTTGAACAGTCTGAAGACTGTGTCCTGTCTGGCCCGGTCTGAGGCAGATCTGCTCATGACCTTGAGTAATGATTAGCCACACTCACCTGTGTAAGGCAAAGTTTGCACAGCGGTTAGGCAACAGCATGTGAGCCTGTGCCTTCTCCTGCTACACTGTTACAATAAATTTCTGCAATTTCACCACAGAAACCTACTCATAGAAACTAATCCCTTCAAACTATCACAACAAACTCATCACTACAAATCATCATCCTTCTTGTAACCGTCTCATATGAGCAGGTGTATGACCCAGCATGACCAGGTCTGCAATTAGGTTTTGATCGTCTTGACACATATTTTACAAACTTTACATGGTAAAGCACTGTCCATTCACAACACAGAGGTCCCTGCCCTCACAACAAGGGCATCTCTCTGGCTGTGAATAAGACACTACACTACTACACTACTGTTGTTTAACGTCAGAATAATGATAAGAATCACTCAAGATCCAGTGTCTCATTCAGGACAAAAACAACCTCATCTGATCATTCTGTTTAGTCCAGTGAACAGGTTCACAGCCTGTGGCCTCAGCCCATCAAACTCTCTCTATTCTGACTGGTCCAAATCTGGATCTCTGCTTTTATTGAAATGATTGAATGATGTTTCTCCTGTTTTGAGCATCTTTAGCTCTGAATGTGACAATTGTTTATAGCAGCTGTATCACAAGCTGAGATGGTCTGTACCTTGCTGGACATGTTTGGGGTCAAAGCCATTGATGAGAGCTCGAGGGGCCCCCCACTCAGTGCTCATCATCACGTTGTGCCGGGGCTGGTACCAGAAGTCATACCCGAATGGAGCTTCTTCACCTGGGTGCTGCCAGTTCTCAGTCACCTCGAACGTTTCACCATCCAGCAGCACAAAACCCCCTGAAGGCAGCACAGACACAGAAGGCATAATTCTCTAAAAGACCGGACAACAAAACCAGGCCAGACTGCTGCAAACTAGCCCAGACTGCTGCAGACCAGACCAGACTGCTGCAGGCCAGACTGCTGCAGACCAGACCAGACTGCTGCAGACCAGACTAGACTGCTGCAGACCAGATTAGACTGCTCGTGTCTGGAATACACACACATCATTGAGTTTATATGGGCCAAAGTGCTAGAGACTGAAAAGAACTAAATACATTGGTACTAAGATGCTCTGTGAGAAATATTTATTTATAGCTGTGTTAATAATGTTAAAGGGGCAATATTGGAAAAAGTCAGTGAATCAGGTGTCAGCATCTTGCTGACCATGTGTATTCTTGACAATGCTATTGTTTTACTGAAGAGCATCCTGTTAAGAATCTGTGTAGACTCAAGGCATTCTGGACAATGCCTATTGTTGTAGAGCATCCTGCTTGGGATTTGTTTAGACTCTGGGCATGCTTAACAATGCCTACTATTGTATTGAAAACCTACTGCTAGTTACATGATAAACACAAGGTGCTGTAAAACCAAGGACGTGTTGAAGAAGAGACAACTGAACCGGTATCTGCATCTGTTTGAGTCAGGATTAAAGGAACTATATGCAATTACATCAAGTCTCCTGGACTCTTGTTTTTGGTCGCCTCCAGTAAAGCTGACAGCTCCTTCACCTTTGTCCCTGTGTCTGTAATACTGACACTGATATAGAATTTTACAACACAAACAATCACTTATTCTGTCCAGGCAAGTGAAGTGTGACTCAGCAACAATGTGCTACCTACTTTCTCTACCAGCTGAGGTGCTGTGCTACTGTAAGACGTATGACCAGGATTTTTGGAGCTACATCTAATCTCCCCACAAGCATGTCTTGGTGTGAGACAGCTGATTGTATCCCCTGTACTCAGAGTATGTCTGCACACTGACCTTTGCCGGATCCGGAGGGGTCTCCCATGCAGCTGATCATGATCTGACCACTGGCCAAACAGTGAGACGTGTGAGGGTTGGCTAGGCCACACTTATAGTACAGGTCCACCGGCTCCACCATCTGCACATCCAAGAGGAGAAAAGAATGAAACAGGGCCAAACAAGGACTGAACAAGGACTAAACCTGGACTCAAAGTGGACTTATTCAGATCTGAATCATCCAGAAGTGAACCAAAACCAAAAGTGGAACCTAGACAGAATCAGCACTAGCTCCAAACTGCACTGTAACTGAACCATTACATGGTGGATCTGAAACTGTGCTGTTTTGAAAAATACTTTTGATTCCCTAGGCTGTTGTGAAGTACCTTGTTACTGTTGGGACTGTTGAGATCTAGTGGATGTGATGAGAACTTTTTGTTACAGACTGTTGAGGAGCACTTTGTTGTTTGCACTTCATATGTGTGTTCTATCAAGTGAGTCTTGGGGTTGTCAAGAAGTACTTAATGACTTTGGGTTTTTTGAGGATTACCAAATGTCTCCCAGAGGTGTTGTGGCATACCTTGTGACTATTAGAGCATTTCATCTCCCAGCGAATGGCCATTTGGGGACTATGTGTTTGTTCCTGAGAGTATCTGGTTACTGCTGGGAGTACCTAGGGCTCTGGAGATTACCTTGTGGATGCGTGGGGCCTGTGGCTGGCTGGTGTCAATGATGTAGATCCGGGAAGATATGAGGGAGGGCAGGATGAGGCGGTTGCGTGTTTTGGAGGCGTCCCCAAAGCAGCTGCTGCAGGCATTCCAGCCGCTGTGGTGCAGCTCATCCCTCAGGTTGGGCATGGGCAGGCGGTGGATCACCTGCTCAACACACACTTATTATATATACATACAGTGACATATACATAATCACATAGCACATACATACAATCACATTTACACTCTTACACAGTTACAAGTTCATTGGCTTACACTGGAATATTGGATATAGTGGCTCCTCTCTCTGTAACTGCTGCTGTGAGTCATTATATTCTTAAAATGTTCATATTAAGAGAGAGATAGTTTATTATCTTGAGGGAAAATTTTCCTGCAGCAAAATGTTGCAGCTGATGTTTCTGAAACATTTCCACTGTGTATCTCAGCAGATCCTGTCCTATTTCCAGAAGGCTAGTGGGAATGTTGCTCCAAGTGGTGAAGATGGCTTCACGGAGCAGCTGTCTGGAACTGGTGTCCATTTTTGTAAACTTCCCTTGCCATCCGTCCCCAAATGTTCTCAATTGGATTTTGATCAGGGGAACACACAGGAGATGGTTCAAAAGATTGGTTACTTCATGTTAGTGTCTTCCTTCTTCCACAGAATTCTAGTCTGCCCTTTAAAGTATGGACACATTTTGTCATGTGATGTCCACATTTAACATGATAAAAGTATAACAAGTCCAGGCTTATCCTGAAATCCTGAGCTGAAACTAGCACCATCTCCAGTTTAAGCCTCAACTCCTTCCATTACAGTAATAAATCTGAGACTGACCAAAGCTAAACTCAGGGCTGAAGTTTAAACTGCACTTTGTGCGCTCGTGGTGAAGAAGGTCAGAGCAATGGACCAGCGACATCACAGAAAGGGCCAAAAATTTGATGTTTCTTTAAGTGTTTTTTATATTTTTTATGATCTGACTAAATGAGAGGAGCCAAATTCCCCTTCCTCTCCCCGTTTGCTCCCCCTCCTCTCCTGGTCACTCCCCCCTCTATCCTGGTCACTCCCCCTCCTCTCCTGGTCACTCCCCCCTCTATCCTGGTCACTCCCCCTTCTCTCCTGGTCACTCCCCCTTCTCTCCTGGTCACTCCCCCTTCTCTCCTGGTCACTCCCCCTTCTCTCCTGGTCACTCCCCCTTCTATCCTGGTCACTCCCCCTTCTCTCCTGGTCGTTCCGAGGGAGCTGGGGAATGAAGTTGCCTGACCCCTTCCCGATGCCCAGAAGTACATGTGGAGCTTAATTTCTGCTGTATGTAAAAATTAACTTTTCACATGTACCCTAACAAGAAACAATAAAATCCAGGAGTGTTTGCAGTTCAACAGGGAGTGAGAGATGAGGGAATGAAGAGAGAGAGATGTAATGAAGGAGAGAACAGACAGAAACCACAGTTAACTTCTTGAGTTCTTTTTTAAGACAATACAGTAACGTGTGTTTACCTTGTTGACATGTTTCGGCTGATAGCTGCAAGCCATCCTCAGAACTGTTACTGAACTGTGTTAAAAACTAAAGAAGTTAAAAGTACAGAAGACAAAAGTACAGAGTACAGAGTCCAAAACCTTTGTGATGAGTGGTTGTGTGTTACGTGGTTGTGTGTTACGTGGTTGTGATGCTAGGTTGCATTGGTAGTGCGTTTCCTTTTTGTGTTGGCTGTGTGCTACCTGGCAGTAGGTGTTGGAGTCTGGGTCCACATCCACAGTGCACAGATAGTCTGGTTTCAGGATCTCCGTGTTTCTGTAGATACAGGGCAGGTACACAATCTTCTCCCGAGGTCCTGCGGGGAACATGAGTCTCTCAGTGCTCTCTCCATTGTTTTCTTCTACCTCATGTTTTAGGCTGATTTGAATGAGAAGGTTATATAACAGAATAGCTAATATAACAGGAGTAATTCGAGCTGAATGTAGAGCTAAACCATATCATATGACACATCCTGTCACAAGCACAGTCTGTACCTGATTTTAATTTATTCTGTTCAAGATACATGCTCTTTATGTCATGCCTTATATGGTAAAAGCTGCTAAATAAGAACAAATGAGACAGTAGAAATACATCTACTCATTTCACATGCATTTTCTCAGATAAAAATCTTAGGTAATAATACAGAAGCTACTGACAGGGTCAAATGTTCTCATCCAATCAGACTCATTGTTACTAAGAATCATTGCAGACCAACTGCCTGACTCTATACCAGGTGGAATGTGGACTAAGGATTAAAAATGACTAAGTGGGTGGGCTAAAATATGGTCCTCACTCATAGTTTTAAACAGTCCTGGCCCTATAAATGTCACTAAAGGGGTGTTTCTTTAATCCCAGGATCCTTCCTACAAAGGCCACTGTGTCGGCTCTGGAGGGAGCGACTGTGCCTTGTTATGTGACCAGATTTAATGCCATGAAATCCAGTTTTAATAAACATCAATTTTCTACAAATGAAAAGTGTTCAGAAGTCTTTATTTGTTCACAGTCATTAAAACTGTGAATAATGAATGAGTGAATCATCTGTTATTAAGTTATTCAGGCTGATCATAAAATAAATAAATAAATATACAAAACATCTTCAAAACATCATTTGATCCCAGTCCTATTCATAAAAGAGTGTGTGTGTGTGCGACATGATTTTAATTCATTTGATCTGATAATAGTGTTGCAGCAATGTGGCTAAAATAACAACATTCATGTTTAAAGTATAATGAGTTTTATTGGAGTAAATGCTTAAATAAGGCGTGTTAAAAAATTATGTTGCAAGGCATTGTGGGCAATTTCAAGCACTACGAGTTGGCCAAGGAGGGAAAGTGGAGAGCATGAGGACTTTGGGAGACTTGGAACAGAGACCTGGCGAATGACATGGGTCTGTGTGAACGGTTCAGAAGTTGAGGATCCTGGTAATTGGGAAACAGGTTCTGTGTCATCATGTGTAGTACGTACCCTTCATAGCCTCCAGGGGGCTACTGTAGCCCGGACCACACCCAGAGCAGCTGGCTGTGAGAGAACAAGACAGGATTTAGACCACAAGACAACAAACAGCCCTCTGATTGGCTAAAGGTTTCCTCTGCCCTGTGATTGGCTGGTGTATTTGTGCTCTACTCTGTGATTGGTCCACAAAGACACAGGGAGAATGTGCAAACGCCACATAGTACACCTTGTCTTTTCTGAGTAAGAGAAAAGCTCCATTGTGCACTTTTTAGATCCAGCGTTCTAGATAGGCATAGTTCTGACAGGTTTAGTTCTGGATAGATGTAGTTCTGAATAGATGTAGTTCTGGATAGGTATAGTTTAGGGTAGGGGTAGTTCAGCGTATGTGTAGTTCAGGACAGGTGTAATTCTGGATAGGTGTAGTCTAGATATGTGTAGTTTAGGACATACATAATACTGAGAGGTTGGTTATTTGTATTTCAGGATAGGTGTTGTTTAAGATAGGCGTAGTTCTGGATAGGTGTAGTTCTGGATAGGTGCAGTCTAGATATGTGTAGTTTAGGATAAGCATAATTCTGAGAGGTTGGTTAGGTGTAATTTAGGATAGGCATAATTCTGGATAGGTTATGTTATGGATAGGCGTAGTTCTGGGTAGGTATAGTTTTGGATAGATCATCTTCTGGATAGGCGTAGTTCTGGGTAGGTGTAGTTTTGGATAGGCGTAGTTCTGGGTAGGTGTAGTTTTGGATAGGCGTAGTTCTGGATATGCATAGTTCTGGATAGGCATAGTTTTGGATAGGTTA
>KN503633.1:0-27894 GCA_000787155.1 Scartelaos histophorus | reverse complement strand
TGAAAAAAAAAAAAAAAAAACCATCATTCAAATATTACTTCTTTTAATGCACTTTCTACTTGGCATAATTGTTCAAGCATGTTGTATTATTCTGATAATAATCTTTTATAATCACAGACTCATAAAATTTGGGCCACCAGTCTACGTGCACGACTGCCTCTATTGCTCACACGATCGAGCAAATGGTGGTGTGTCTTGCCAAAGGACACCACAGCACGCACTCAGGGGATCAAACCAGCGCCCTTCAGGATACATTTATATTTATGTGGTAGAGGAGGTCTAATACAAATCTGTACATAATCAACAGCTAATGTGCATTGTGTAACTTTTCTGGTAGTGGGTCTGCTGTCTGTGGTGCCTTGAATGTTCCACAGTGCGGCATTAGACTTACATGTCTTTCATTTCTACAATTACAGGTGTGTTCATGTTCAAAAATTCATTGAGAAAAGATGCATCCTCACTGTGAACGTGGTTGCCTTTCCCCAGATTTAAACCTGTAATTGTGTCTCCATGGATATAGACAAGTTTAATGCCATACTGTGGAACCTTCAGGGCAAGAAAATCTCTATGGAGACAAGCAGGTTGTGACACTCCACCAGAAAAGTTACCTAGTGCACCTTTAAATAAGAATGCATATTATTGTGGAGTAAAAATACATTTCTTTATATATGGGGAAGTAATTCATATTGCTCATCACTAATAGCCTGTTTGTACTCTAAAAGCTAATAGTACTACCACCACTTATAAAGAATTAACAACATATTCAACATTTTAAAATCTACTTATGTAAATGTGTAATTTGCCCACCCCTGGTAGTGTTGGCTGGGTAAACTTTAGGTAAATGATTGGTAAGGTCAAACCTAACCTACTTTAGCCGTTGACACTTTTGGCAAGGATTTGGTTGATGGTAATCTTTTACATAGGTTATTGTTTAGGTCAGAAGACAGAGCTTACTTTTCTGTATTCTTCCGTGTACTTTATGATCGCTGTAGAAGTGGTGACGTGAGCTAAAGAACCATTTGTATTGACAGCTGGAGCGGCTGATAATAGTTGATTATTAACCTCTAGTTCCCATTTATTTTGTTGAGTGATGCTGTTCGTTTGCATTTAACTTCTTGCTAAGAGACACACAAGATCTTAACTTCTTACCTCAGCTGCCTCCAATGATCCCACACACTACACAGACCAGGTAAGTCATCATTTAATTGCATTGTATAATAATGTAAATTGTCTAAGGATAAATGGATTAAAATCAATACCAATAGTATTTATTTCATACAGCCATAAGATTTGTTTAATAGGTTTTTTATGTCACATTGTAGCTCATGTGGATGTTTTGAAGAACGAGATCTTCAAAGTCAAAGAATTTCATCTAAACTTCTGATATTTGCACCGATAAGTTCAGCATCAGCATCCATGAAGTGCCATGAGGTGACTACATCAGACCGTGCAGGGCCTATTATATGGCCTCACAATCTCTGACACTTTAAAGTATTGTAGTAGTACTATTTTACATATTTCCATAATATTACTTGTTCATTGTCATTTTCTTTTACCTTTTTAGGATTCAAATTCTTGCTCTCCTTCAGCCCAAAGAGATTCCCAGTGTCCTGTTTGCCTCCAGACTCCATCCTTCCCTGTGAACACAAACTGTGGCCATTTATTCTGTGGTAAGAGATGATTTAATTTAACCACCACTGACATTTCACATGTGAAGCTTAGGTTTGGTTTGTCCATAATCAGCATTGACATTTTTATCTAAGTGTAAGGCTTTCAATAATTAACCACTACACCACCAACACACATTTAAAATCACAAGTTACAACTAACTACTAACCCATTTCTTCTTGAAATGAGTACTGTACTTTATGTTTGTGAATTTTGTTTAGTAGTAGTAACAGCAGTCACAAATATTCTGGTAGAAATAAGCATAATAGCATTACTAATAGAAGCTAATAATAAATAATAATAACGTTAACACACTTCCTGACAGGGAAATTCTGTGGACTTTTAATGTCCCTTTGCCCAACCTGGAAAACTCTTACACACAAGAAGGAAATGCATCTTTACATGGCTGTATTGTGTTGTAGAACATTGAAAGGCGTGGTTAAAAAAAAAGCCTTAGTATCATCTGTCACATGATCCTTTCAGTGTTACCTTGAACTCACCTGCCCTACTGCCCCCACCTATCTTTCAACTATTATTGGTGATGAAATGCTTGGCATGCTACACTTTTATTGCTCTAATCTGAATCTATTGTGTTGTTTTGTTTGACTGCAGCTCCCTGTCTGATCACCTACTGGAGGCACGGCTCATGGTTGGATGCAATCAGCTGTCCTCTGTGTAGACAAAAGGTATATACAGCTTTAAAATTAAGCAAATGTTTAAGAGGTTTATATTTGGCTTAATCACCACAACCGTGTCAGTTTACCTCCTGAGGTTAAGCAACTGTGTATTGGCCTGTCAAAAATATAATGATAGTAATAATAGATAGTACAGATACAGGTTTTAACAGGAATAATGACAACAAATTGCAGCACGTTAAAGGATACAGGATCAGATTAAAATATTTCAAAAATATATATGAATAGAATTGCTATTTTCCTGCCTGCTGGAGTTGAAATTAGTTTAGAGAGACAGAGGAGCTCATTCTCAAACAGATTCCCTACAGCTCTGCTTAAACAGTGGGAGATACAGGATTCATACCATACTCCATACAACTGTACAACTCGCTCTTATGTGATAGACTCTAAAGCCTGTTTCATCTTCTTCTCCTGACCCACCTCTTGTAAATAGAGATATATTTTGTATTACTATATTTTTATTTATTATTTTTACTTGTACATATACATCTCTATAATTGTCTTACTTGACGAATTTGATCTCTGAACTACTTATTTCTCTAAGCACTATTAATTTCTGTTCTGATTAAAATATGTGCAGGTCAGTGTGCTGTGTAATTTATTCAGTGAAAGTCGATTAGATCAACGGTCAAAAGAAGTGCTGGGAGAAATCTCAAACTACAACAGACGATACTCTGGAGCTCCAAGAACGGTCAGTGTCAAATTCCACATTTCATTCATTTTTTTACTGTTGTACTTGAGCAGTGGAAAGGTAAACCAAAAACTAGTCCCATCTTAAAGCTCCATGAACAGAGAAATGGCATGGGAAGGACATGTGCCACATTAATGTGGGACTGCCTCCTGACAGATGATTTGCTCTGGGAATTCAAAAGGGAAAAAAGGGGAGGAGAGATATGTTTTTTGTTTTTTTTTTTTAAAAAAGGGAAGTATATTTAATTGTCAAAGAACTGGGTGACCACATTCCAGAAAAACATGGAAAATAAAGGCTCTGGTGATAGTGGATATGGACACACCCCCGTGCACACCCTGCTGGTCTGTTGAAAAACACACACCTATAGGCATATGTGACATATTTTACAAAGTGTTTAGCAAAATGATGTTCAAGAAATAATTAATTAAGTAAAATTTGTAATATCTATGTCTAAAAGATTATACAACATGTAAGTAAAATTCTAACACTGACATTCTTACTGTGTTATATTTCAGATATCAGACTACCTGTGCGACACTCCTCTTCTACTGCAGCTACTGGCTCGGGGTTTGGGCACCATGGGGGGCATGCTTGGCTTGTTCTTCTTCCGGGTTGTGTTGTGCTTTGTTGGGACAGTTGTGTCCATCTCCTCTCCTCCAGAGCCTGTCCCGTCCTCCTCCGTGGGATCCTTACAGTCCGACTCCTTCTTGTGTGGGCTGCTGGGTGCCCTGGATGACCTGGTGGTGGTCATTTTGCTACTGATCTGTGTCATTAATGTGAACCAGCAGATGGTGCCACAGAGAGGACAAAGAACAAATGTAGCAACAACTCGCGCAGTCATTGGGAACTCACTATAGTTTGTAATCTGTAATAAGTTTGAGTGCCATAAATGTTTAGGGTTGGCAGGAGTTGAGCTACAGTGTTTACAAGAACATGTAAAATGATTTAGTAACATATTATCCCATTATGTTATGTTGTAGTCTCAAGTAATGTTTGTCCTGTTACAAAGTCACAAAGGATGCCTCCTCTGTTTAATAGTGAGAGGTTTGTAAATATATAAAAATATGTATTGTTTGGGTATAAAATAAAAAATATATTTATAAATAATTAATGCCTTTGCATATTCTACTTTTCTTTTTATGAGATACTACAACTAGGTTGCTGAATATTCTGACAACTCTACATTTAACAGTGCATGGGATCTTACAAGTGGCAGGTTTTATGATGCATTAAACATGAGTCTATAAATTAGATTAGTCTATAAGACAATAAAGGGAGAGTTTTTTTGTTAAGTACAGTTTATTATTAATCAGTAGATAACCAATTTGTAGATTAGTGTCAAAATGGTAGTAGAAAAGCTCAAGTACATGGAAATTTCATTTTATTTTTAGGTAAACGTAAAATTAACACAACTGTATGTTGCTGCACCAAGCCGCTGCGTTGTTGAACATTCGTAACCATGGAGATGGTTTAAGGGAGGCCCGGAAGTCCCTCGGGGCCCAGGGCCACTGCCACCCCAGGGTGCACCTCTCAGGGTGTGGCATCATGGCGAGATGTCTGCCATCTGACGAACACAGACCAGCAATGCCCAATGGAGAGCCGTTAGGGTTCAGAGGGTATTCCTGTGTGGGATGCCCTGCATCGTCTAGGTAACGCACAGGGGCCAGACCTGCAGACACGATCCTCTCTAGTGCTTCTGGACTGGAGAACTGCATCAGACCTGGAAAAAAGTCATTGTAAAATGATGGTAAATTATCACTACCGTCTACACAGTTACAACTAAATGATCAAATGAAATATTGTATTTGGCAGTAAAATGACTGTACCCTCTCCATGTGCAACCCACACCCCTAGTGCGGACCCCTCCATGCCCTGGAGCCACACGGACTGGGACTTCTCGATCCCGACACTGATAAAACGTGACTCAAACCTGCCAGACTTATTATGGGTCAGAACCACAGAGTCTGCAAATGAGACAAAGAGACATGTATGTGAAGTACATATACAGTGCAGTGTATACCGAGGTGCAGCGTTTCGTTTATGTACTGGTATTTTCTTATGTCTTACCTTTGCCACTGTCTGCTTTGCCAACCCAACCGAGCAAGGCAAGGAGCTGGCAGCCATTACAGACTCCCAAACTCAGGGTGTCGTTTCGCTGCCGGAAACGATCAAACTCAGCCTTGGCTTTTGGGTTGTATGCAACAGTGGCAGCCCAACCTAAAAAAATATATCAATGATGTGAAAAAAAAATCCTCCTATTGTTAGAGTTATTGCTTTCTACCTTTAGCTGATCCCAGGACATCGGCATAGCTGAAGCCTCCAACAAACACAACTGCTTTGAAAGGGTCAAGGGTTAAAGTGCCAGAGCAGAGGTCCTGCATCGTAACATCCCAAACCTGTAAAATGATAAATGCAAGTAACTACAAACACGTGTTTCAATGGCAGGTTTTATCCATGAGTTTACCTCAAATCCTGCCATAAACAGAGAAACAGACATCTCTCTATCTCCGTTGCTGCCCTCCTCTCTCACCACTGCTACACGGGGCAGTCCCTCACCTGCAAAATACAACATTTACAATTGTACATTGTAATAAAAGTGATAAACTATTATTGTCATGCAGTTATTTACAAAGCTGCTCAATGGTGGGCATTTCAGCAGGGTCAAAGCTCAGTTTAAAGTATGGCTGTGTCCTCCTCGAGAGCCCCTGCTCTTCTTGTTTAACACACAACTCATTGGCCTGAAGACATTCGAGCTGAAAACTGGTGTCCTCCCAAACCCCTCGCAGTTCAGGGAGACTTGAGCTCAGCACCTCTCGTCCATCCACACACACACGAACCTACAGCGTAAGATGGTAATTGTTACATAAGATGTTACACAAATGTCATATTACAATATTATCATGGTGCAATAATATATGCTTATAATATTGTAGAAATACTACTTATTCGTTTAATATATTAAATAAGAAATAAAGATTAATTTATTTGAACTAAAAGATAGATGTAGATTACAATAGAGCTCATTATTTAATATATTGATATTGGCATACATAGTACTAGAACCTATGATACTGCATAATACATATTATATAAATACATGGATCAATGTATCAAAAAAGAAAGTTGTCTCACCTTTGAATCAGGTCCAAAACCAGATGTTTTCCCAATCTGATGGCACTGCACACCTGCGCTGGTATATCTCTGGCAAACAGTTTCCACATCATTTTGAGAAACTTCCAGGACTAGACCAAGCTCCTCACTGAATAACAACTCCAGCACTGAATAAAGACAAAGAAAATGTTTGACTTTTTGCAAAAATGAATACCTTATCTTATAGACACAACAGAATCACTCACCCTCAGCTCCATGTGAGGACAACTCCACTTCAACTCCTCTGTTTCCTGCAAAGGCCATCTCCAGAACACAAGAAATCAGGCCTCCATCACTAATGTCATGACCAGCACTCAGCAGACGATCTGAAACGGTATAATTAACAGGGAATGATATTTGCATTATACGTTTATAACCATTAACACAGACCTGTAATCAGACTGGACCAGATAAAAAAAAATTGTACCAAAAACAAAGATAAATGTGCCTTGCAATTTTGGAAGAGGCACAAGTCTTTTTTAATCTGTATAGGAAACAGTGTAATTCTTTTAGTAAAATGTATGCCTCATTACTCCCCACCAGGGGGCATAGTCACCACAGTGAACACTTGGTCCTGAAGTCCTGAACCATAGAAAATGTACAGTACAAATGTGTCATTATTTTTATAAAGGCAGTGATTTCTGACCTGTGATGAGTGTCTGTGTGGTTTTGAAGCAGGCTGAGAGGAGCTGTGGGTGGTCCAGGTCAGGAGAGCAGTCCCCGAGCTGACTGTAGCACTGAGCAAGAGCCGAGCCTCCCAAACGGTGGTGGCCTGGACTCAGAGGAACCCACAACAACACGCCTAGAGACACAACAAAGAGTCAAAAGGACATAGACATACATTTTCTGACACATTTTACCCAACAATCACAACAATATTTGCTCATTCACATAAAATAGTTAGAGGAAATAGAGGAACACTAGAAAATTATCTGACTATAAGTGAGTTACCTTTGCCATCTGGGTCCTCTAGATCAGGCGTGACAGTGGCAGTGATATCAGAACAAACAGCATAAGCCGAAATAACCAAAGCCCCTAGAACAGATGACAAGTTAAAGCTAAAGACATTTTTACTTTATTAGCACAACTTTATACAAATGATAGGTTTCAGGTGGCATAATTACATTATTCTATTCTCTTATTCTATTCTATAATTGAAATGGGGGTCAGGAAATGAGTAAAATCTATTGTTAATAATAAAATGTACATGGTGATTGATTAGATACAATTGGATCTATGATTTTTTAATATATTATCCTACAGACTGTCAAGAGGTTACCTGGTGCCTTCACGGTCTCCTCTCCCACTCTGGCAGCCATACTCAGAGAGTCCTTTCCCCCATCGATTGCCACGCCCAAATGGCCCATCACCTCACACATTGCTCTGCAGGCGTCCCACAAACATGCCCCTTCACCAGGCAACTTGGCAGCCCACATCCAGTTCCCACTGCACTTCACATCCTGACAAAACAGGCAAAACCAGGTAGGAGAATTGCTTTCTTTTAAACAATATAAAATCATGTATTGTTTGTCCTAAATCTGTGAGGCAGTGTACATAATAATTCCAAATAAGAAAATGTAAAATAACTATTCAGTAATGTAATAGTTTAACTAATGTATATGCCAATTGTTAAAGGTAATCATGGCAGCCCACTGACACTGACCCTTATTGACTGTATAAGTGACATCAAGACTTGGTTGGCTCAAAAACTGAATGAAACTCTGTGCACCAGACCCAGACCCTATGAACCCCTCTGCAGGTGGTGAGCCCACAGCAGGGAGGGACTCCCCTACGGTCCTTGACTGTAAACTGTTCATAGGGGTGTTGCATGTTTTTGGTTGATTTGATTAATCAGTTAATTAAAAAAAAGATTCATTGTGTTCATTGGATTGGACTGAACTGCATCTCTTTCTAGTAATGGGGATATTATGCTACATATGACAATAAATAAAATTAGAGTTTCTGAAATCAGCTCATCTCACCTCCAGAGCAGTGACTTTGGCAAACACCAGGTTAGTGAGGGCCTCTCCCACAGCCATGCGGGCCCCAGCTGCAGGGTTGACCAGACCTTTGATTGGCTGCTCTCCAATGGCTGTCGCTGCCCCCTCCAGGCCAAATGGAGAGAGCGCGACTACAGCGACATCAGCCAGCGGAGTGTGCAAAGGACCCACACACTGCTGCTGCGCCACCAGTCCAGTGACAGATCGGTCCACCTGAAGAACACTTTTGATCACTTTTTGATAACATGACATGCCGGATCAGTAGAAACATGACAGAACATAAAAACATTTTGAAAATAAATTTGGAAAGAAGGGAAAAGTTAAAGTAAGGTGAATGATAAGGCTGTGTAAAACTGAACATCTGACCTAATATGCCGCAATTTTCGGACTATAAAACAGTAGCGGCTTATAGTCCAGAAATTACAGTAGTCCAAAACATGAGACAACAAAATACTACATTTCATAATCTATTTACACTGATCAATTAAAGTTCTGAGACTCAGATTCTCTCTCGAAGTATGCCATTTGTAGCTCTTTAATAACAATTTATATTATATAGATAATTGATATTTTTTATTTTGTAATTGTCTAATAATGTGTCTAAATGTCATGGCAGCAACAAGTCCAAGAATTTAGAACAGCACAGTCTTGGACACACTGACCTTGTTGGTGAGGTAGCGTTTAGATGCCACGGCGGGCAAACGCAGCACTCTGTCCAGAGCCTCTCTCACTGTGAGCCCCTGTGGCAGAACCAGGGCTTTATGTTTTAGGCTCACACGCTCCATCTTAAACTCCTTCTGCGGCATCTTCCCCAACACCCACTCGAGCTGCAGGTCAACGGGATAGTGACCTCCATTGACCTGTTCTTCATCATCGACCAGTGTAATCTATGAGGGCATAAAGATTAGAAGTCTGGTCAATAAGCTCTGAACATAAGTACATTGATTTAACAAGACCCCTGTGCACTTATTGACCAGGGCTGAAACGTGCCTTGCCGTCTCCTGTGATGTTTCCCACAAAGTCGACCGGACACTTCTCCCTCACACAGACCCTCTCCAGGAAGTCTTTGTCTGACGGACGGAGCAGTAAAGCATTGCTCTCCTGGTACTCTGCCCCCCACAGCTCTAGCACGCTCAACGTTGGGTCACCTTTCTACAGAAAAAATAGTTTACAGTCTTAAGTTATGGATGCTTCACTCATTTTGGACACAAAAATCTTAAAATAATTAATGAGCGTATGAAAAACAAGCAAATGTGATCCTTAATTATTGAGGACAGTGGACTAAAAAGTGGAGCCATTTAAATTAGGTCAAAACAATAGCTTTATCCCTATTGTTTAGTGAAGGCAATTTTAGTTCTGAAAGGATGAGAATGCGTCAGTGCGTCAGGTGAAGGTGCATTAAAAATATATTGTGAATTGTGGTTTTGTTGAGTAAAATTCAAAATGTAATTTTAGCATAATATTTGCACTTTAATACAAACACAAATTAAATTAGCATCATTTATACGCAATAATTACCTTGAACTTACTGCAGTAAATCACAGCTCCAGCGGGTTCACTGAGCTCTTTCAGCACATTACCTAAGAATGACAATGATTAAATGATGAATGAGACAAGTATTAATAACCAATTGCTCAGACCTTTTTATTAGAAGTACATGTTATATCAAGCTCAGATGGAGATACTTTGCTTGTAATAGAGTGATTACTTTTGCTCATGTACAAGAAAATAACGTATTTCATGTTTATTGAATTAGTGTTACCATTTCCTCCGGCGCCCTGGTCATGAATGCTGCAGATGGGGTTTCCTTCGCTCCTCTCCAAACAGGCCCTGAGAGCTCGGTTCATCTTCTGTTCCATCTCAGCGTCACCTCTCTGCACCGCTCCGAGGTCTCGGTCACTGGAGTTATCCCCCTGAACCTGAAAACATCACATAGTGGTTACCAATAAAGGTCAGTATAACAAAAAGACATTTGGCAAATTTTAAAATAATATTTGAAGAAAAGGTAATACATGAAATATAAACAACAACAATCTATATGGCTCATACGAAAGAGCCATCATACAACCTTTCTAAACTCAAGGTACTTTCTGGTAAAATAAATATAAAGAGAGATACAAATAGTCTTCATAACATTGTGTTAGACAGAAAATACTGTTCTTTATACCAAATATAGTTAAAATACATATTAATGTACATGTTATATGTTATGTCCAAATCAATCACATGCAGATTTTTTTTGGTCAAAATTAGTGTAAAATGTGATTTTTTTTAAAACTTATTTTGTAACAGGCTTGGACATTACTGTATATAAACATCATCACTGTGACTTCCTGTGTCTCTTGTGGCTCATACTTGCACAGATGAAGCAGCTCCACCTCCCACACCAATCCTGTAAACAGGGCCTCCAATCTTCACCACCTCCATCCCTGATTGGCACAAACAGCAGGGGGCAGCGGTGAATCATTGCTCTAAAGCTGAAGCTTTGATTATTGTGCATAAAAATAGCATCTGCATTGACTGAACATCTTTCAGACTATGAGTTACCCGTCTCCGCTTCCTGCTTCTTTATATGGGCATCCTCAATGGACCCGATCCCTCCGCTGAACATAATAGGTTTGATCCATTCTCTGCGCTCTCCATTTGTCAGGCGCATCCCAAAAGAACGAGCAAAACCTGCACACAAAATCGTGTTTTGGTAACGAGTAATACAAAACATAGAACAGAGAAATGACAATAGTTTTATAGCCTGTTAATGTTTTAATAGACAATATCCCCTTAGATAAATGATAATAAATTGACGAATCAACTAGAGTTTTGTACACTATCATATAGCATAGGAAAAGAAATCTTGGGACCTGTAAAACTTCTATTTTCAGAATAAATTGAACACATATTTTTTATCTTTTCCATACCTGACAGAACAGGTTCTCCAAACTTGTTGCCATAATCTGAGGCTCCATCACTGGCCTCTATTGCCACCTGCAGTGGAGAGGCAAAGCTGGAAGGATAATCCCAGCCCATCCCTGTACACTCCCAGGGAAGTGGATAGTCTACAAATAAAAGAAGTACAAATTATTTTTGGGTTGGGATAATACTGACAAAAGATTTATATTTTCAACGTTTTCCATATTATTCCAAAAATATAAGGTGACAATATCTTTCTTGATTAATAAGGTAAAAAGGGCTCAAAATGTGAGAGTTACACTTGGATATTACTGACTAAAATGAGTAGAAGTGACCTGGTATGTGCAGGTTTCCAAAGCAGTATCCAGCAGTCCCAGCAATGACATGCCCCCCTCGCCCTGCGCTCTGGACGTCCCTGATGCGCCCCCCTGTCCCTGTAGTGGCTCCACTGAAGGGGGCAACACCTACAAAAGACAGGAGGAGCTTTACAGTTTGTGCAGTGAACAAAAACTTAATGCAACATCAGCAAAGACAATACTGACATCACAACAAACTCATTAACACTACAAAGGCATATTTTTAACTAAAATTATGATGTGAACAATTAAAGATATATTATTTAAGTTTTCTGGTGGGAGTCTGACACCATTTATTGCTTCACACAGTCTATGGCTCATAGCTTGTGATGCTTGGTATTTTTTTTTAATGGACAAAACAGTGAAATAAAAAGATCAGGATCATGTAGGGCAGGTTAATGCAAACATTTTAAAGACCAAAATGACAAGGATAAATGCAGCACAGAGAGAGTTACACAGAGAGAGGCCACAATATTCCAGTGTAAGTCAACATGAGCTGGGAGAGTTAGTGATTGAAGCATTTCCCAAATTTGGTATTTCATTAAAATTTGATTGTTAAGTTGATACTTTGTGACTTTTAACTCAGACTTTGTGTAGTGTATTTTTTTACACAAAGCAATTGAACTACAATGATTCAGACCTGTTGGAAAGTTGTGTGTCTCTGCGGTAAAGATGACATGTCGGAGTGATTGTCGCGTCTCGTACAGACTGGCCTGGGATGGATCTTTAGGGTACAGACAGTCCAGCTCCACTCCTCTGATACCACTAAATGCACAGAAGGACAATATCAATATTATATAAAACCACCAAGTCAACTTAAATCTCACCATTTGTTTTAGGAAGGTTATACAAATACATATATACATAACTTACACAAATGCTTATAGGCTCAACATAAAAAAGATTCATGATGTGTTTGAGTGTTTTAAAATGTATTAAAATGTAAATTTGTAAATGTAAATTAAAATTTCTGGTCTTAATGTAAACCACACTTCTAACCTGCTGTTATCACAAAACTTGATGATGTTGTTTGGGTTGGTGTGTCTCTGCGTATCCATGATGAGGCTGAAGAGAGTCTCCGTCTGCTCCTGCCCGTCGATCAGCATCCGGCCACGGAAAAACCAGTGCCGGCTGTGCTCACTGAAAGAACGTGCAAGAAGAACATGCTTTAAAGTAACCTTGTGCAGCAAAATGGATCTGTGAGTTCACAAGAATCCATCTAGAGGTGCTCCCACTGCACACCAGGCCTATATGACCAAACCAACACTGCAGATCCGGTGAACAGTGATGGTGACTTATAATGTCCTTAATGTGCAAATCTGTATTGCAAAAATGGGTTAATGAATATATTGACATCTTACCTCTCCAGCATGACGCTTGTTTTGGTTTTAACTGAGGCAAGTTGGATATGTCATTTTGACAGGTTTGCTGTGGTTGGCTAAAAAGAAGCTGGTGGGTGGGCACTTTGGGGTGATTTACTCAAAGCTCAACATATTCTGCTGCAGGTCCTTTTTCTAAAGGCTTTCACAGAGAACCGTTCCAGATGGATAATGTGTAGAACTCAATTCAGAGTGATACACATCAATCTGGTGTGTGCCAGGTTAACTTGAAAGTCCCAAAAAGCTGCCAAAACATCACTTTTGTCCTTTTTGATTGTGACAAAATAGGAGAACTCTTTTTGTTCCCTCATGATGTTATTAAAAATGTTCAATAATTTGTTTTAAATGCAGTTGTTAACTTATATTTTGGAAATTGTTGGTGACAAAAAGCCACACAAACCACACATATTGTTAGACATAATTGTAAAATACTAATATACCATTGTATGGATAAATTAAAATGTAAAAATCTGACCTGTTTGACTGAGCCAGGTCAAAGCACTCCACACTGGTTGGATTCCTTTTAACTCTCTGAAACATTGATGTGTAATAATCCAGATCCCAGGAGTCAAAGGCCAGACCTGTTAATCAATGAAAGCAGTTCTCTAAGCATTTAATAAAAAAGTATTGCCTTTTTTCTGAATTCTTCCTCCTTTCAGTGTAACGGAGTATAAAAATATATATCTCTTAAATCCTCCTAATACTATCAATTTCGTACCATTTATTATCTTATTTATGTTACACACATAGCATAATCTAAAAGCATCTCAGTGTTTAATTATTCTTTGATATCATGGATTAATTTCAGCAAGATTAAGTAAGTGGCCCATTTTTTTTGTCAGTTTGGGGATCTTTTGAACAAATGAAACAATGTGTAGTATCAGATTAGTTTGTGTTCTGCTACAAGGAATCATTTACAAACAAAATAGAAAGTAACAATGTAGAAAACGGGGGGAATCATGAGAGGAATGCAGCTATACGAGTCAGAGCTCCTGATGGATTGTGGGAGTGAGATCCAAATGGAGGGGGTGGCAGCAGCGAAGGCTCGGTTCCCAGAGCTAGAACACCCCAGGTTTACTATTGTTTACAATATTATTGTTTATAACAGTGTTTTTCCCTTGTTTTAAACATAGTGGAATTCAATCTGTGTGTCTGAGGTTTTGACTACTTTAAAGAACCAATTTGTGTGCACGTGTGAGCTGATGAGGAGCAGCTTTTCAGTCTTGTGACTTTAACAAGTTAACCATAAGTGTCACATGTCAGCTGACATCATTTCCTCCAACAATGTCCTCCCAGAGTGCCTGACATTAGGAGAAGACCTGATAATAAATGCTGTAGTTCTGACAACAAATTCTTACCCAAATCATTATTTGCTTTTTCCAGCGCTGCCTGACCTTCTCCCAAAATGTTCACCTCAAAAACAGGCTGTGGTTTGGTCTCCACAGCAAATGATGTGATTGGATTTGGATAGATACATTCAGTCATACTATCATACAACGACTCAATCAGCTTCTTTATGTCCTCTTCACAGTTCTCTGCCTCAGGATTCAAAGGCTAGAGGTCAGACACAAATATTAGATTTGGCTGAAAAAAAAAATCATTTGAGTTTGAATTATTTCACACCTTGATTAGAAACCTTCGGGACAGTTCAATACGTGTGACGTTTGTGAGACCAATGCTCTGGCAAATGGAAACAGCATTAGTGGACCAGGCTGTGGAGAAGTTCAGCCTAAAACATAAAATACCAATTAAATTTAAAACTAAATACAACTGAAAGAATAGGAGCTTAAAGCACAGTCTTACTCTTACCTTGGTCCTATCTCCACCAGTGTAGCCCCGCTGCCTTCTGTCAGACTGGGTTTATCAGACAAAGGCTGGGACTGCTGGGGAGGAAGAAATAACCACAAGAGAATTTGACGCTGATCGTCTTTCAGATTCTCGCAGCCTGTAATGAAAACACAGATATTAAGGACAATTGCGTAACATGAACCAGTAGTTTCAGTTGAAATATAGCCACTAATGATAATTAAATGATTAATTTTTTTACATGGTGAGTACAGCTGCAGTGGCCAAACAGCTTGTGAATTACTATACAATAAGATTTCAGGAAAAGGCTTTCTGTGATACAGAAAGAAACACACATGTTGTAGTTGGTTCCCCATAACCCAGGTTTATAACTGACCTGAGATTTCCACATTGTAGCACAGTTCAGTGGTGATTGACAGATGAGGGTAGAGCTTTGGTGCCCTCTGTAAGGCCCGGGCTCTGACAGGCTCATTACTGTAGAACCGAACCACAGCCATTTCTGACAAAACAGACAGAGCAAACTTCTCAAAAAAAGTTAAAACCCCTAAGAACAGAAATGCACAGATTCTGTAAATTGAGTTTTAATCCGGCCAATCAGATCAGAGGTCAAGATGAGATGAGAGCAGCAAGGTAGAGTGACGGGGTTGATGAGCAAAACACTTTACACTACATGTTAAGAAATGTTCGGTCACTTGCAGATGGTAGTTTATTTCTGAACTATACAGCAGACATCAGTCTCCTACTTCTCTGCCATAAATGTTGTGTCTTTCATGTGTTGGCTTCACCGTGTTGTCTTTTGTTTGTTTTAAAAATGACAATAAAAATGATTCCATCAATATGCAGGTACATATTGTTTCAGGACATTTCTGTTAACATATAATTGTTGTGGTAAAACATTAAAAACAAAACATTACATTCATTCTTTAATCTAGGTCTAAATAAAGTGTAGCCTAAAATACGGGAAGTTACTTTGCAAAGACTAAAGTCACTGATGCTAAACGACAGTAGCATTAGCACAAAGTGATGGTAACTTGCAGCTAACTTACATGCAGCAGTCTCAGCACGTCTCCTATGTTTCTTACGGCTACACTGCCCTGGGAAACCTCAGCCTTCCCTCAGTGATCGTGGTTTGAGCCTCGGGACTGGATGGATGGATGGACTTGTGTCTCCCACGTGTGAACAGCTGGGCTGCGCATGCGCCAAGGAGGCATCGTCCAACCTGATGATCAAACCCCCCCAACTACTTTTAGGTTTGGAAATAAATCACAATGTAAACTAACTTGAATCATATCATGCAAAATATATGTAGATTATAAAATATATATATTTTAACCATGGTCGTTTCATCTGGCACACTATTAAATTACATTTTGTAGCATGTTTGAACTTGTTTTCTTATGTCAACGACGTGCGTCATAACTGTCAAAAGATCAAAATGCAACTATATATATTACATATATATACACACAAAAGACAACAGTCGCAGTCTTATATATATTTAATAAATTAAAGCCAAGGTACAAAAACAATGTACATTTTACATCACCTTCCCTCTTCCACCAACAACTTGGTAATAACTATGACAACCACGTCTTTCATTGAACAAAGGTAGAGCCACCATTTATTCACAGTTTTATTTTAACTAACTGGCAGGACAGCTGATTCAAAGTTTACATCATCTTGTGCATCTATAATATGCCTTTGCCCCCAGACCCCACCCCACAAAACACATATACATGCTACATGTTTGCAGGCACCTTGGATAAGACAGAAGGATTAGACTGAGATTAAGTTAGAGCACATAGTAGTACATTTCAATGCTGACTGAGTGCTAAAAGATATCCACTGGGCTTTCTACTTTATACAACCATCACATTACTTCACCCACAATATCTTACAAGAACAGTTAAGCAAAGATTTGTGTTACTCCAAATGCAATTCTCTATTAACTCTTAATCCTTCTTGGTCCACTCCAAGGCAGTGACCCAAAATGAAAATTTTTGGGTCCTTATTCATTTAAGCATAAGGGCAACAGTCGGTGTAGAATAGATAAATAGATGGCATTTGATCATCACTGACTGGGCCTTTAATGATAAGATATGTGTAATTGAGTAGTGATAAAATAGAATATGTCTGGTCAGATGCTGAGTAGTATAAATGAGTATAGTAAAATGAAAGCTCTTTGCTAAAACAATGAGGGTACATATGCATTTACAGGTCCATTATAAGTGCACATGTGAAAAGGATGTGCACATTACCATTCGCACAAGCATACATACATTTATAAACACACAAGTGTTCGGTAATAGTAATAATTTACATATTTTGATTAATTTTTGAAGGATTACAGCGCCTAACAAGTCCAACATGAGGATAGCTAATCACTCACAAACCCCTTCTTAGTTACTGTAACGCTATTATCTTTGAACTACAATAATTTCTCAAAAAAATTATCTTGAAAAATGATGAAAATGTATTTGAGACCATTAGACCTGTTGTCCAGAACACTCTGGTTTACTCCACTCAAACCATCAGGAGTCAAGTCCAACAAAAGCAACAGTCACTGAAAAATGATTTGGCAATGCAAACAGGTTATAAAACATGTCAGGTGAGTAGTTTGTTTAGTGATTTTTTTTCTTGTAGATTCCTTCTTTGAACATTTGGCATACTTTCTGTCATTAGCAGCAGGACTGACAACCTTCATACATTTATAAGTGTATATATATGCAGAGTACACTAATATAATTCATTTGAAGTAGTTATGTATGATACCACTACCACTTCATATCAATGCTAATCACTAGGAAACAACCTCAGAACCACGGGAAGATCTAGAAAGGCAGAACGAGAAGATAGGAGACATAAGGCAGCATGCTGGGACTGCTGCTCCCCCAAAGACTTTGAAATAACAATCAGAAGAAACTGTGAAGCAGAGAGCTGCGTCCCAAAAGCCACAGTGGATAATAGGTCGGTGTGGGTCTCGTCCTGCAGTGTGTGGAGTATTGTAATTACAATCATTTCATGATGTCTTCAGAGGTGTGATAACTGCTGTGGGATCCAGAGGTCATGATTACGAGACCCTTCAAAATAAAGTCAGTACTCAGCAGCATACTCTGTCCCGTGAAGCCCTCGGCACAGTAAAGTAAACTCCTTCACCATCTCCTTCACCTTCCTTTTGTTTACTCGTTCTCTGTGGAGGCACCAAGCATACATTAAACAAATAATAAAATTACACCAACATGCTATACAGGGGAATAACGATACCTGAGTATCTGTTGACAGAAGCGGTCTTTCTGTTCAGTTGTGACCCGTGAAGAGGGAAAACCAGGCGGCTGCAGCGCCTCCTTCAGCCAAACATTGAGCAGTGCAAAGCAGTGCTTGTTCAGAGCAAACAGCACTTCTGCAAACTGGTCCATGAGGCTCCGAGATGCTCCGCCCCCAATGCCCTGGAAATAAAAAGAAGTCACTTGTTACAGCTGGGTGGGGTTTTTACTTTTACTTTACTTTTTGAGGCTACCCACCTCCAAAACAGCCTGGAGCAACAGTTTACCCTCTTGCTCTACTATCCTGGCCACTGGGGGCACATCATAGCAGTGGGGTAACAGCTCAGTCTACAAAGGCAAAATAGAATGTTAATTTAACCACAAGTGAACAATTATGTATTTGAAACATTGTGTAAAAAGCTCACAAAGAAGAAGCAAGTTGACTTGACAGTTGGAGCCTCTGGGAACTTTAGGGACAGGATTCCTGAGCAAACGTCACACAAACATCAGTAAAATGAGAGTGATGCCAGTTTATATCCATTGTACTGATGAGGATTTTGTGGGTATCCATCATATTTATATTAGCACTGTGTATATTCATTGCAATACAGGATAATTAAACTCACCACAATGGAACACTGCCTTCACATCAAGATTTTCAGATAAGAATAAATCGGGTTTTCGCTTGAGAGCCTAAAAGGGACATAACACACTTAACAGAGCATGTTTTATAGGTCAAACCTAAGCATTACTGCATCACAAAATTCAACCTTTGCTAGTGCTACCAGAAATCCCCCTTCAGTCTGGTAGAAAGATCTGACCAAGACAAAAGACCAAGGACAAATCTGTCCACCAGGCTATAACTGCAACTATCCAAAACAATTATCCAATGAAGAAAGTATAACAAACAAATAGCAAAAAGTTAAACTATAAAATCATTAGAAAGTCAAACTAAATGTAATGATGACTTTGGCTTTGTTGCTTTAATTACATTCTAATTGTTGAAGGATTACTTTTGCTTGTTTTTGGTTGACTGGACTGAATGCAACAGAAGTGAGTAATTAACGTGTGCAGATAAATACAACTGATCTTGTAATGAACTCATTCAGATGGAGGAGAGAGGGAGAGAGAGATGGAGAGCAGATCTATCCAAAGATAGAAAATAAAGAGTAGGATGAGGACAGAAGACAAAAATATAAACAGGAGAGCCATCTGCCAATTTGTCTCAACTGATTAATATTAATCAAATATTAATTCATTTGGGCTTCAATTGGCTCTGGGCAGGAATGAACTTAAAGAGGGACATGGCTGGGAGAACAACTCTCTCAAACGAAATCCACAATCTATGTTTGAGCTGAAATATTTTACTACAACTTAACAGTGGGCGGCAATAGAAATATTAGACCCAATAGCTCCTGTTCCACATGATCAGAGTGGCACAGTGCAGATTCAAGTCTGTTGCAGACACCTCTGAAGAGGCAACCCCAGAAACTACTTTTTTCTGATCCACACTGTACTAGACAAGAGTAAATGCCTTTAACAGAGATAAGCATTAAATCATCTACATGCAAGATAAAACCAACCTGGCCAACCAAGACTAGACACTTCCTATATAAGACAACCGTCTGGAACCGTCTGTCTGTCTCCAGGAGTTTTTTTGCATGTGAGACATAACTGATAATAAAATTGTGCATGAAAATATGTTAACTTGAATATAGAGAATATGATCTATAATAATAAATTAATAATACAGAAAATTATGCAGAAACAGTTTGATAAACTAAAACTAAAATGACACTTTCAAGTGCGATCCAATTAAACTGGTAAAATGTGATATTTCTGCAACAGTCTTTTCACTTTTTGTGCAAAATCTCAACAAAGACATTTCTGGGCATGTTTTAGCATACTGCAAAAATATTATTTGTTTATGAAAATAATTTATTTTTAATGTAAATATTTTAGGTCACTCTCCCCTATCCTAAAATATGATTAATATATTATTTGTTGAGTATATCAAGTGAAGTAAGTGGTTTCTGTTTTGTGCTAATGTGACTGTTCAACTCCACAGCTCTTAAAGATGCCCTTGTATGTCATTCCATTGTCTCGCCTTTATGATGGGGCACGCTAAGGCCCAAAGGACAGGGAGAGGGGTAGACAGAGAATCAGGAAGAAATCAGGAAAAGAGAGAGAGAAACCCAAAGTGAATGAAATAAGAAACCAAAAACACACCTGAGCTTGGAGTTGCATAAATGAATCAACAATATCAGGATGATCCCTGGGTCCTAAAATATAATAAAGATGAAACTTAAGAAATCATAAAAGACTAAGAATAATATACAAACAGCAACTGAATAGATTCAACAGTCATGTGGAAATCAAAGAGAACTCAAAATATCTCATAGAAATAATTCACACGCGTATAAGGAACAAAGGGGAGAAGGGGCATATGAAGCTTTGGTAGAGTCTTTGAGGGACAGACCAACCAAAAACAAAAACAGGCAGAAGACAGAGACATGGGACTGTCTGGAGGAAATCAAAGAAGTAACGAGTGAAAAAGAACCAACCTAAAAAACCAAAAGTGGGTTTGGAGTGGGAACCCAGGAGGCACCTCTGCTACTGTCTGAGGTTAGGACAGGGGCACCAGACCTGAACGAGCCCTTGAACCTACTCCCCAGCCACACAGCTCAGTACATTGTACAGTGCTTCAGGGGTCAGGTTACAAACAATGGTCCATTCATAAATCTCCCCTTTTATTCAAAGATAAATATATTGTAACAATCACACAAGGTTAACGGGGATAATGAGTCAGTCCTCCCTTTCGCTGGACACAAACTACAGGACATCTAAAATATTGTATGCCACAGAAAGCAAATTCAGTGTTAGAAACACTCTCACACAAATGTGTCTGTAGTGAGCGCCCAGCTGTAGTTGTTCCCAGACTCCAAACTGTTTTCTTGCTTTAAACCCTGCAGATCTTAACCACACTCAACCCCAGGTACGTGTCTTATTGAGCAGGCTGCACAGGCCGCGTCCCTCACATCAGGACTACCAGCTCTGTGGCAGCCAGCTAAATAAGTGTGCTGTGTCTCCCACACTGTCCAGGGCACCTGCTCAGAGAAAGGAGTTTAGAGGAAGCGAGGCAGCCATTACCAGTGAAAGCAGGAGGACGGCACAAAACAGAAAGGGAACAGCAGAGGGTCTTGAGGCCTGTTCGGGCCCAGGGGACACCATGCATGCACTAGGATTTTATAGTTTCAACTCAGCAAGTTGCTAATCATGTAAAGTGTGTATTATGCATTCAAATTCTAATAAACACAGGAGTAACAGTTACACTGGACATTATATTGATCTGAAATGCATTGATTTGAAACTCAATAGTTTGTGCAGAAGAAACAGAGGCCTGTGCTGATCATATCTCAGAGAGTCTTTGTGGTCGTTGTTACATTAATGAGTAATGAGCAAACGTCTAAAGGTCGTTGGTCAAGAGTCCAGTGACCTCATTCTCAGGGTCCCCAGGCTCAGAGCAAATTAGTCCAGGAATGCAAAGCAAATTTGCAGTGCTTAATAAATGTTTGAGGTTTTCACATTTTCCTCTTGCACACTAGTTATTCTTTTGATCCTTTAAAAATATCTGAGGCATGCAGTAAAATAAGAAGCACATTCAGAGTGTTCGGGCCGGTCCATGCTACACCCCCTACCTTGCTGGAAGATGGACAGCGTTACAGAGGTAACATGCTCAAACAGAGCCTTGATGGGTGGGAAGTGGTCCGTCTCACTGGCAAAAATATGTACCATCTGAAAAAGGAAATGTAAAAAAAAAAAAGAATAATAATAATAACTTACAGCTAAATATAAAAAAGGATTTTGTCATAGTAAAGGAAATACTACAAATAAAAAATAGGCAAACAAAAAAGCATTACACATTTAAAATACCTGTCTGGTGAGGTCCAGAGCTGAGGCTTGAGGGATGGTGCTGTACATCTGGCCGAGCATCTCACTGAGCTGAGAAACCATTGGCGCAAAGTCATGAAGCAGGGTCTTTACGGACTTCTCAAAGATTGCACACACCGCCTTTAACACAAGACCAGCAATTCTCAAGTGGTGTCTATTTCATTTTACAAACTGAAAGCTGTGTAAAAGCCTTACCTCTACTACTTGTGAGTCATTGAGCCACTTGCTGAGTACCTTTTGTATGAGAGCAAAAACCTGTTGCAAAACTACTACCACCTAAAACAAAGATACACAGAACAACACAATTTTATCCAACTGTGTGTCAGTACTGACTTTTTACCACCAACAAACAAGAGTATTCACAGTGGAATATTCACAGTCCATACACAAGTATTTCATGGCAATCAACTGAATTAAATAAATCTCTTAAAATAATAATATCTGATTTACAATGCTATTTGTGCAGGGACTGACCGGATTGGGACCAGGTGGTTGCGGAGTGGATTTGACAGGAGGCGCAGAGCCGTCTCCTGAGTCATCATCCTGTTTGCTGATGTCCAGCGTTGTAAACAGGTTAGACAGCAAGCCCAAGATGTGGATAATGGCTAGTTTATTGGATGGATTTGGCTGAAAGAACAAAATAACAATGTATTTAATCTCCTCAAAATTTGTAGGATATAAATAGCAACAAACTTATTGCTGATTTGAAAATTTGACATAAATAGTCTTAAATGAGGCCTAGGTAAGGGTATGAGGTCACCCACTTGGGATCATTCAAATCCATTTTATTTTTAACCTAAAAGGTCTAACCACTAGGTGCCACTATTCATCATCTTCTAGACACAGGCAGGCAATTTCATAGTCTGATGTAATGGCAATAGATCAAAAAGCCAGACAGAAAACAATGAGAACAGAGGAAGTGAGAAAAGATGGATGTGCTACAACAGTGTGAGTGTGTGCATATTGTGAGAATGAACTGACAAAGATGAAAAGGCTTCAGGGATGGAATCAGCAAATATTACATCAAGTATTTTTAGACTGTGTCCTTGCTTTATTTATATCTTCAAGCGCGATGGCCTACAAATCAGCTGACATTTGATAAGGGAAAATTGATGCTCAGACTACAGTCCAAGTATCAGTTAAAATATATTAATATTTGATATGGACTAAAATTGTGATTTTTTTTTCTGTCTACCTTTCTAATATCACTTCTACACCTTGTAGTTTTTAAAGTTTAAAGTTTTTAAAAAGTGTAACAAAAGTAAAATAATCATAGGTTATAATATGCTATTATGTAGTCTGTAGGGCAGCTAGATTAAACACTATCGCAATGAAACCTGGTTGCAATTAGGGCAACAGTTATTTAGCTAATGCAGTGCCCTTAATAAAAAAATAAATGTAATGATATTTGTACAACCTTATAAATATAGTCTTCTCTACAGGTGTAAATGCCCCAGGGTGTGTTTCAAATGTGTCCTGTGAACTTAATCTTGATTTTACAAAATAAATCGCAAATCTAATAAAATTATTATAAAAAGTAATTCTCTCTGACCCGTGTATGAATCACTTGCCCAAAGCACAGGGTCAAAACCATCTGGTCCCGCAGAGAAATGTTCTACTGCGGTGACACCACGCAGACACCAGGGCTGTTCTGACTGGCCCAACTCCAACTGCGCATGGCTTTGTTGTTCATGTGACGTTTCTGCTCTCATACCGTTTCATCTGCCAATTTCTCGAGCTGCTGAATGTAGGGGGTGATGAGGGAGTGAAGGTTCCTTAAGATGTCCTCCACTGGGAGTGCCGATAACAGGAAGCCAAGTGCTTGCATCAGCCACATACACTGACTGGTCTGAAAGGGAGGAATGACAGGTAGCACAGAAAGAGGAGCTAGATTAACACTCCAACAAATAGCAAAGATTATGATCTATTAAAAAAACGAAATATTTTCTTACCTTGTGGATTTGTTTTATAAGTACCTCCTTGAAAAAGATAGAACAAAATTAGATAGATAGAACACCTCAAACCTTCACCCATACAGCACAAACAACAGTGTTACAAATATCTATATGATATTATGAAGATTTAACTAAGTGAGATCAATAAAGTTTATCTTATAGGTCACATATCAAGACATACCTGAGAAACAGCCACTATATTGGTTGCGTATGGTGGTAGGTCATATTTGCACTCTCTACAGATTTTTTTTAGAGTAGAGACTGAAGATACGGATAGGTCGGGGTTTCCTAAGGCCTGGAGCACCAAAGGCAGTACACTACTAAGCATAACTGGGTGGTCTGCCAACCACTCAGCCAGAGCACCTATGAAGAGTTTAGACACTCAATGAGATAACCTTCTCTGTAGTCAGTTTTATGGTGGATCAAAGTGACTTTGTCTTACCAATAGTGAACATAACCGTGTCGGCGAGCTGCACATTGTTGATATTTATTCTAGGGATGAGTCCTATTAGCCCAGGAATAACATCTGAGTAATTCACATCTATTGTTTCGGCTATTGACTGGAAGCCATAGAGCAAAGCCTCTGTGTGCTGAAGGAAACATCAAGTCAAGTTAAAATGATCAAAAACATTTTTTTTAATTATTTATACATGTTGCTTAAACTCTGTCTAACCCACCTGCCATGATGTGGGTTGTTCAGTGTTGGTGAGCAGTCGTCCTAGTTTATCATAGAGGTTACTCAGCAGCTCAGCTCCCAGCATCTCATACACATACATGAGGGTATCTGAGATGTCCACCCTGAAAGACATTCACAAACCCTTGTGAAACAGTATCTGGTAATTTCATTGCCAGGCAGAGTTTGCTTTCACAACAGAGAGTCTAGTGGGAGTCTATTAGAGAAAAACATACTCATTTGCTGAACAATTTTCTTGTCAGGAAGCTATTTTTGAAACACTTGTGCTGTCACTAAGAGGTTGAACATGTAGTGTACAAAATACTGATGATGGGAATAATTTCATACCGGTAGATTCTGAACTGTTCCTTTTCGTCAGAGGACCATGAGGCGTACTCCTCGTCTGAGGGGAACTGTGCTTTATGGAGCAGCACATCCACCAGCTGAAAATAGACTGGCCTGTAGACCTGCAGATACACTGTCTGCTTGTCCGACTCAAAGGACATGATTTCATCCTGCCCAAGGAAGAGGGAAATACATTAGTGACAAACTAGAAGTTACTCTCTTTGATCAAATATCACAAATACTTACTTGTAACGTGTACCAAAAGGTAAGTGTAAGAGAACTGGTAGTTTCGTTAACTGGATAATGGCCTGGAATGCCAGTACAAAACATGATCATGTTAACTAAAGCCAAGAAGCTCTGCCAGTGGTCTACCTGCTCCAGAAGAGCTCTTCAAATCAAACAGAAAAGAAAGAATGAAGAGAAAAACATGAAAAGATATGACATCAGTTCAGAAATAAATACCCAGGTTTGCATAACAATGAACAAACCTGGAATGGTTCTCTCCAAGTGTGACCGCAATCCTGCAGATGCCATGACAGGTCTCCATGTCTCCGGTCTGAACTGCCTCCCGAAGCTGGTCTTGAAGGGCAAGCACTTGGGGAACCATTTTCAGTAAAGTGTTTGTGTATCTGTATTGGGACAAAAGAAAGGAATCAGCAGGGCTGTACTAAGCTAATGTGGTGCTCCTGGGATTTTATAAATCCATCTCCATTCTATCTGATTAAAGTTAATTTAGACTTAAAATAAGCCAAGCAAACTGTACTACACTTAAACACTCTCTGTTTATTGCCAACAGCAGAGGTTGTAATTAAATATGTTAGTACTCGGTGAGAGTCAGACCTTGAGTAAGTAAAAAGACCAAGTCCAAACTAGAGTCAAACTAGAGTCCTCTTGCTACTGGAAATCAGTGACAAAGAAAATTACATAATAGAAACTTAAAACACTCTTAGATGAATGCTAATGAATATAAGATTTTTTATATTTTGCTTAAAAAAATAAATTACTAATAAATCAGATACACACACACACACACACACACACACACACACACACACACACACACACACACACACACACGCGCGCGCACACACACACACACACACACACACACACACACACACACACACACACACACACACACACACACACACACACACACACAAGTCAGGACAAATATTGGTTCTGAACTGCTCTGCACAGTGCGGCTGTCAGTTATTGTTCTGTCTTCTTCGTGCTGTCTAAGCCATCTTTAATTTTCCTCACTGCAGCTCAAACAGATGTGCTGACATATACATTTTACAGAGAACAACTGAGCCCGCCCACTCCTCTGGACAGGGTCAAGTCTGTCCCAAGTTAAAATATCACAGAAATTCTGCAGTCACCCGTAATGACAAGAGTGAGAGGGTGACATTTCAGACAGAACTGTGCGTCTGAATGTCGCTGCGGATGTGGTGTTCAGCTGTGAGTATGAGCCATACAACATGTGTCAGCCCCAGAGGCTTGAGTGAGCTCAGCTTTGTCTTTGAGAGGCACACCAGGAACTGTGTGAATATTCATCAATGACACTACAAGGTTGTGCCAATTTACCATAAATTAATCTGTTAAACAGTTATAATCCCACACTGTTGCTGCCCGGAGCAGCAGAAACAACACTAACTATCACTGCAAAGTTGTACTTATTTTACGCAAAAGAAAACAATATTGTTCAAGTGAAGTCTCTGATCGGTCGGTGAAGTGCATTTCCTATGACAGTCTGGGGTACTGTTTTTATTTTAATTTCCCCAGGGTGCTTTTATAAAGCGTAGGGTAGATGTGGCTGTACAGCTTACATCCCAAAACATCAGCCCACCCTGACTCAGCATTCTCCACTGAGATCTCCTCCCCACTAAGAAGTGACAAGCACAACCAAAGAAGTGGGCTTTGTATTCAAAGACACTATCATTTCAGCTGTTCAAACTGCTGTGAGAGAGCTTGAACTAAATACAATAAACATACTGTGAGTATGTGGCCACTGTGCACTCAGAAATCATTCATTTTTAACAAGGTACTTATGAGATGCAGGTTGTGTGCTCTAAGCTTTAAAAATGGGGGCTTCCAGAGAGTATTATTAGATTAAATCTATAAAATGAATTTGTATGTCTTTGCCCATTCATCTTAAACATAGCATTAGGGAAATTGACCTAAGACACTGCTGCATTCCCCTCCGACTACCATTGCATTTTCACAGTGTATTACACTTTCCGTCTCCGTCCTCCTCCTTTATCATCTATCCCCCTCCCTGTCACCCCTCCTCTGTCCCCACCCATGAGCCCCTCTGCAATTACTGCAACGCACTCAGAGGATGGGGAAATGGGTTGCCAGGCAACAGGATGCAGCTGGACCAATGGCATCCCCCAAATGAGCTGATGGTAATGACTTTAAACAGAAAAGCAAACATGGGAAAATAAGACGTATTAAGTACTTACTACCACAAAAGAGATTAAGGAAGAACAAAATTAGTTTAAATAATGTATAATAAATAATACAACAAAAATAAATAAATAACTTGGCCCTATTTATGAACCTCTGCAAATAGCAGACACAAAGCTTTACTCCTGTTAATCAAAGTAAAAAAAACAACTCTGCTTCAAGTTACCATCACCATATCCACAGCATTATAACAGTGACAGTGCTGCAGTCCAAAGGAATACTGTATCACAATATTGCACAGCTGCCACTGACTTCCCTTCTAACACCTTTTTCTTTTGGTTCACCCCATCAGCTGGGTCCTCTCTCCCTCCAGGGAAGGAGTAATGGGTGCCTGCCGGGTCTGAATCAACCAGGGCACGATGACATCTCCCTGGATCTGTAACCATAGCAACGGCAACGGACCGGGAAATGCTGCCCTGCTCCCTCTGGCTGTCAGCGCTCCCTGATGAACCCTCATCATGGCTCCTCTATGCCCACCCAGTGCCCACCCCACTCAGTCTACTCTTTACCACCATAGTCTTCAGTGCGCTCATTACGACAGATTTGACCACACAAATCAACAATCAACAATTCCTCTAATATCTGT
>JACN01134066.1:0-10974 GCA_000787155.1 Scartelaos histophorus | reverse complement strand
ATCCTGATCAAAGTTCTAAATTGTCACCATTCTGAAACCCCTGGGTAGATTATAGGTGGCTGCTATTGGTACCATGTAAACCAGCCTCAGTTTTATTGTATAGACCATATATTTCCCGGCCATTATGTGTCGTCTCTTTATGCCAGTACCTGGAAGGTCACGTGACCCACCTCAGATAATAGTGTTCTTTGTAGAAGGTGTGGCAAACTAACCTTTTACAATGATTTATATCCACACGGGGGTTTGAAATTGTTTTGAAATTGTTTTATGATTCGTATTGATTTGTTGCCATAATATAATTTGCACCTTTGCACCTTTTTTTAACTGCAGTGCACACAGTAATATTTCAGGACTCTCAGCTGAATCCCATTTGCAAACAAAAATAAATAATGAAACTCCTTGAAACTGGGGAACCTGATTCTCACACAGTCGAAGGAGGACGTCGGCATTTAAAAGTGTGCTCGCTCCTCAGTTTTGTTTAGGAATGCATTTGGATTATTTCCTTTTGTAAATTAAACAGTTCATATTACCACATTCTCTCAAAATGTCAAAATAAAATCTATATATTCCAAAAATTTGAAATACATTGTTCATACATTTTATTTAATCTTTTCTGAAAACCAAAGCAAAATTTATTCACATAATAATAACTTTTATGGGAATAAAATGGACAAAACTATAATTTAGATCATTAATACTTATACCAATATTAGTGCTACTTGCACATGAGGTCCTCTTATAGACTGTTTATACTTATCACAAAGTGCAATTTTATAATACTTATTTCAACATAGAACTTATTCATAATATTATTAGCATTACAATTCTTAATATAGTATTTTTTTAAACTGTCAGCAAATTATTGTAGCAACATTATAAAAATCGCTATTTACTTAGACAATACAAGAGAATGTCATTTTCAACATTAAATTTTTATATTTATTACCATGTGGCCTTATTATATATGTAATCCCTCTGTGGTCCATGGGTGTATAATAGTCTATGCGCTTTTTTACTTGTTCTGATACAACTCAAGATCATTCTAAAGCTTCAGAAAAGGTTAATTTCTGTCCTTTGAATGTGACTTTCTTAGTATCGATGCCTGCTCAAATGAGTATCTAGTTTCGATACTAGATTTCAAATAGCATTCGATTTTCACGACACAAAATCACAAAATCACAAAATCACAAAATCGTCCCGTGCATTTAAGGTTATGAAAAACAACATGAATTTTAAATAATGTCCCTTATAAAACAGGAGATTTGCGTCACTTGTGTTTCCTGTGTCCAGCTGCCACAGACGTCTCCTCCCCTTAAATGTGAGTGAGATACAGCCCCTGGTAACGTGCCCCTTTGTGCGGAGTAAATAATTAATTTTACATTCCCAGAGAAGTGATCAGGGCCTTTTTACGGACCGGGTGCATTATCGGCCGTGTTAAATATTTGATTTCTTGCTCGGTGGATTGATATGGTGATGTCAGGAGTTATATAAGACCTCGGGGAGCAGTTCACACAGCACTGACTGAGCAAACACTGCCCCAGATTAAGCCTTTACTGTTCACATAGGACTGTCACCATAATAATTCTGAAGTATGATAAATTACTGATGCAAATATAGACGATAAACGATAATATACAGTAGAAACTCATTTGGGACACCACCCAAGAGCAGATTTAAATTTTTTATTTTTTAAGTAGCGTTATTTCTTTTCCTTTCTTTGGGAGAGTGGATACATTTGACAAAAATAAGGGTTAAAATGGAAATGGAAATGTCATTATACTGCCGGGAATGTTCCACAGTATGGCATTAAACGTTTCTATCTTACATTTATTCAATTTCAAGTAGTTTTAAAGCTCAAAAATACCTAGAGAAATAGGCATTCTGACTGTGAGTGGGGTCGTCTCTCCAAGACAAAAGCAGTAACATCTCCATGGAGACAAGCATTTGAAAGAGCCTCCACCAGGAAAGTTACACAATGTGCCTTTAAGCAAAATAATGAACAATTATCCCCGACTCAAACCTCAAAAACCATTCTAAATCTACAGTACTGTAAAAAAACAAAAAAACATAAAGTACAAAAATAAACTGTAGAATAAATACTTTAATATTAAGTTTGTATCTGTAATGAGTCGTAGAAGTTATTTAAGCTGCACTGCGCAAATTTTCTGGTAAGAGGGTCCACCACCTGCTTGTCTCCATGGAGATGTTATTGCTTCGCCTGGAATGTTCCACGGTATGACATTAAACATATCCATCTTGCATTTATTCATTATGTTTGTTTCTGTTGCTCAGAAATACAATAATTCCTTCTGTGAGTAGAGGCGACTCTCCACAGATCTGAGGTGTAATGTTGCGTAGTGCTGTAACCTGCCTCGTGATAGCTAGTTTTAATGTACTTTCCAGACAAAGCAATAACGTTTCCATGGAGACAAGCAGGTGGCATCTTTAATTCAACCTTCTACGGTTCAGATCTCCTCATAGAGCCCAAAAATAACCACAAACTTCCCAATAGTGCAAAGAAAGTGAATAAAGAAAATGATAGAAACTGACCCCCCAAAATATTGTTCGATCTTTCATATTTGGAATGATAAATTGATGATGATAAGGCCTTGTGCAGAGATGTTTTTTATGCTGAAGATGCTAGAAAATGAAGGACAGAAGAGGACAAAATGCATTTACAAATAAACTAATAAACTAAATATTCTCACTTCAATTTGTGTTCACTTCACGATTTTCCATGTACAAAATAGACCCCAGAAATATTTTTTTTATTTTTTAAAAATTGTATTGGTTGATTTTATTATGAACTTATGACAGACGAAACAAACAGGAATATAAGTATACAATTTTTACATCTACATGGTAAAAAGTGAAGTGTTTTTATAGGTTACACTCTGTATTCTAGTTTTGCATATCTCCAAAACCCCATTTGCTACATTAGCCTATTACTTTATAGAAAGTTGCACTTGTAGTTTAATCTCACTCATAAATCACCAGGATTCTGCAAGCAATGCATTACACAGTGGTCTAAAGTTATTCCTCACTTACTTTATGCATTCTGAGCTTTCTAATTATTCACAGCAATGAGTTTATAAGTGCTTTTCATCTTTCAGAGCACAGTGAGTGTAGTTTGGATTTCATGGTCAAGCTCACAGCAACTCGATGGATCAGTTGGAGTTCAGAGGGGCAATGGCATTTTCATGTTTTTGGGGTGTTTTTTGGGGGCCACGGGGATTTTGTTGCACTCGCCTGATGGTAAAAGCGTGAAGGTGTTGTGAAGTGGGTGCGAGGATTCGTCAGCGATGTGAGTGTCCTTTCTCAGGACCGAGCCACTGTAGAGGTCAGACAGATTGGTTTGGATTTACCAGCATGCTAACCACCTACTTCCTGATTATCAGAATATAAAACACTCTATTATCCAATCCAACTTTATTTGTATAGCACATTTTACTAACACAAAGTCTCCAAAGTGCTGCACAGAGTAGGCACAGTATAAATTAACACATTAAATAAAATGAAGCATTAAATAAATAAATAAGCAAGTCGATAAAAAACAAAAACAAAAAATACTAAAATTAGCAAATAGAAAAAAAGCAAATAAAATCAATAAAAACAGACATTCTCACGCCATGCTAAAAAACACTGAGTAAAAGTGTGTTTTTAAAAAAGACTCAAAAGAATCGACTGTAGGGGGCGCTCTTAATCTAAGGTGGGGAGCAACCACAGAAATGGCCCTGTCACCTCGGCTTTTTAGTCTCGTTTTTGGGACGATAAGTTGGAGCTGGACCTCCAACCTCAGACCTCAGAGCGCATGAACGACTGGAACAATGAGGTCTGAAATGTACATTGGGTCCATGAAGTGCTTTAAAAATGAACAACATTTTAAAATCAACGGGAGCCAGTGCAATGAGGATAAAATAAGTGTGATGTGTTCTTTACAACACGCTGCAGAGTTTTGGACTAACTGTAAGTGTGATGTGTTTGCTTGGCTGATACCAGTGTACAGAACGTTACAGTAGTCAAAACATGTGGAGATAAAAGCCTGACTCATCCACTCCAAATCACTAAAAGATAAAAACCGATTTGAGTCTGGATAAAAGCCGCACGCGATAAAAAATGCATTTAACCACTACATTTATCTGAACTTAAAATCTTCTTCACTGATTTATGATTTTATGACTTACTTAAACCATGAGAGCTGCTTATACAATATACGTCTGCTGGGGCAGGTTTTGCTTTATTCACACATGTTTAATTAACTCACAAATCCTACATATTTAGACACATATTTAGAGTTGAACTGAAAACACTGTTCATGTAATTATACAGAAAGTGCTCCACTGTGTTTTTAAACTCCATACACCTCCAGTAAAATTATTGGGATACTTTCAGCCCTGGAATTGCCAATCTCTACTAAACTAAAGGTAAAAGGTTAAACTTAAACTGGCTTTTCGTGGCATCACAAGGAGCATTTTGAGCTGTGGAGATGTAGACAGACTAATAAGAAAGAGTTATTCAAACATGTGGGAATGAAACAAAACACAGCAAGCAACATTCTAACAACTTTAAGATCACAAGAGTCAAATTTGCATAATATGGGACCTGTAGAACTACCTGGAAAATTTAGTTTAAGTAAAGCAAATAACATTACCACGTTGACAATTTGCCCCTCCCAGCTTCTACAATCACAACGCAGTCATTTGTGTGTTTGAGCTGATCTTTTACATAATTCATAGCTGTCTGCTCTTATGTCACCCTCTGGCCTTATCTGCTGCTCTAATATTTGCTCAGCACTTTTATGGAAGTGACGAGGAAATTATAATGTTCATAAATCTTATCGGGCCGAGGGGTACGCTTCACTCAGACTGCAAACTCATTTATTTGTTTTTGCTCGAATGCGGCAGGTTAGATACGCGAAAACTCATCCGCGCTTCAGTAATTTCCATCAAAGTTATAGAAAAAGTTATAGGAAACAAAGGAAACAATTTCATTTTGCTGTCTTGTTTGACAACGTGGGACTTTATTTTCCCTCGAGTCGCTGCTAAACATTTCTGAAAATCTTGACAATAAATTATATTAAAGGGGCTGTGCAGATTTATTTCATGTAATAAAGTAAAGGTTGTTTTGAACCAGTGCAGACATATTGTAAAAGTAGCTATAGGGTTAAAAAATGAGACTCCATCTAATCAGGTGAACTAGGAAACAAGGCGGGTGTGTTGTTAGGTTATTAGCATGCTAGTTGTTTACCGTTACAGTTAAACTCTGCTCTGAAAAGTGCTCAAAAAGTCAAAGTGGTGACTAATTTGGATACTAGGGTCAAAGTGAGACCACCGTGTAGTGTCTGCAGTCTAATCAGGTGAACTACAACACAATGCTGGAGTGTGATGTTAGCATGCTAGTTGTTTTTGGTATTAGCGTGACAGTTAAGCTCTGCACTGGTCTCTGAAAGTTGAGAAAAGCGTTTGAAATGCCCATTGTGGTGAATAATTTTGATGCTAAGAATGCATAAGTGAGGAATAACTTTGGACCACTACAAACGGTTTCAACTTCACATTTTCAGGATCAGATATAGCAGATTTATTAGCCTTTATTACAGTATTTTCTGATCTGTATTATAGTGTTGTTTCATCATCAGAAACATACCTGGAGTTGTGTTTCATTTCAGTAAGACAACACACAAACCCCTGCATGTTTAGGCTGAGTTGGATAGTTTCAGCTCTGGAATTGGCAATCTAAACTGAACTAAAGCTAAAAAAAAAAATTAGTGCTTCATGACATCATAAGGTGGGAACAGAGGATTTTGCACTTTGGAGATGTAGACAGACTAATAATAAAGGATTACTCAACATCTGTGAATGAAACAAAACACAACTTCGGACATTCGAACAAGACTTAAAGCTCCCAACGGTCAATTTTGAAGGATCTTTCTATAAACCTGATTATGAACCACGTTACCTGCACCATTTCCCCCCATCTGTTACTGTTATATTGCACCATGACAGAGAAACAACCTTTGGGGAGAGTTTTTGCTTCCACATGGGTCTCATCATCATCAGTGCCAATTAAAAGCTCTGGTGATTTCACACAGCCCCCAGTTTTAGTAGCGCACAAAAATAAATATAATGTCACAAATGAGGCGGTGTTTTGTTCAGAATGTTCTGGGTGTTTCTGCTTTGAATACAGCTCATTTGATTAACGCACACACGGCGGGCTGCTCACTTTACAACACTACTTACCTTTAAACATGGGATCAAAAGTATGAAGAAAAAAAGATGGAAAGTGGCATACGTAGGTTTAAAATGCAAAAATATTAATTAATAATTTATCTGTATTATCTGTTCTATCTCAAATTAATATTTATAGCACACGGTTTACGATAGATAGACAGATATACATAAACTGAACTGAATTTTCTGGATTAATTAAGTCTTTCAATTCAATTCAATTTATTTTTGTATAGCCCAAATTTATCTCGGCGGGCTTCACAAAATTGTTAAATTAGCCAACAGAGATGTCAGAGAATGAAGCAGAATAATAAACATTATTCAAAAATACAGAATGTCCAACATCAAGCAGGCAAATGGATAA
The DNA here is from genome assembly GCA_000787155.1 of Scartelaos histophorus. Lineage (NCBI taxonomy): Eukaryota > Metazoa > Chordata > Actinopteri > Gobiiformes > Gobiidae > Scartelaos > Scartelaos histophorus. The sequence goes on along the minus strand of JACN01134066.1, from coordinate 4,386 downwards.
TTGTCCCAGCATCTCCTGTCCTTAGACCCTCCTTCTCCGGCAAGGAAAAACTCAAAAAAAGAAAAAAAACGAGAAACCTCGAGGAGAACCACAGTGAAGAAGAGATCCACTCCTATGGATGGACAGGGATTCAGCTGCAATGAGGGCCACAGTACTTCAGTCATACCAGCAGACATGTAGAGATTTAAAATAAGCATTTAAATTGTTATAATAATACGTTAAAACTGTAAATATGGTCAATGTAAATGATGGGGGTGTCTATAGTGAAATGATCAGAGGTTATCACAATGACACAATGCACATACGTAGCAAACATTGCCAAAAAGTTTTAAGATCGTCTGAAAATTTAAGAAAAAATACAAAATTGATTTAAACTTGACAGCACATTTTCAGGAGCTTGTGATCAATACGAGCGTAATAGTCTTGTTTCGGAGTTAGATTTTTCAACAAAAAGGTGAGAGTGAGTAATCGAAAAACTATTAATGCGAGATAGCTCGGGACTGTAATGTTTTGGGGGGTTTTGCATCGTCTCTCCAGTTGTTGTTCCATTTAAGGCAACACTTTTTGGTCGGGTTGAGTAAAAACAAGCCCGAATTAAAGTTTGATTTGAGTCACAGAGCTTCAGATAGAGTAGAGCCTCCAGATAGCTGATGTCACCCCCGTGACATCAGTTCACAAAAACGCTTCCCCAATAAATAAAACCTGATATCCAGTCGCGTTAAAGCATGAAATATCTTCCGCAGAAAAAAAAAAATCTATCAATAACTGTCTATTTTCGGCTTCATCAAACCCCTCACACACCTCCCGTTGGCGAGCATGCTTTGTTTCCATGGCGATGAGCTTGCGTCCGCCGCCGTCGGCTGCGTCTCGCTCGGCTGGAGAAGGTTCTTGCAATCACTCCTCCCGTTATTATCTGTGGAGTTATGTCATCGCGGTGTTTTCATCTCAGCTCGTCATTATCGTCTCGGTGGTGGGGCTGTCTGATACGCAAGTTTCTATAACCAGTTTCAAAGCTGCCTCCTTATTCGCATGGAGGTGTTTGAACTATGCTCTGAAATGTTCCACAGTATCTCCATGGAGGCAAGCCAGGGACGCCACCGGGGTGAAATTAGAGAACAATTTACAAGTCATGATTGTCACACTTTCTAGAGACAATTTTAATGCTACCTTCCCCTTCTTTCCCGTATTCATGGAGATGTTCTTGCTTTGCTTTACCAGTAATGTTCCGCAGTATCTCCATGGAGACAACCAAAAGATGCCACCAGGGCGAGTTACACGTCATGATCGTTTCCGCAATTGGGCAGCTGCGTTTACCTTTCACTGTGTCTGATACACAATTTCTCGACCTAGTTTAACTTCTTGGATCCACGGAGACGTTCTTGCTTTGCTCTGATGGGAATGTTCCACAGTATCTCCATGGAGACGAGCAGGGGATGCCACCAGGGCAAGTTACAAGTCACGATCGTCTCCGCAGTGGGGCTGTCAAGTCTGATACACAATTTCTAGAGACAATTTTAAGGCCTTCCGCTACATTCCCGTATTCATGGAGATGTTCTTGCTTTGCTTTGCCTGGAATGTTCCACAGTATCTCCATGGAGACAAGTGGGGGATGCCATCTGGGCAAGTTACAAGTCAAGTTACAGGTCACGATTAGCTCCACAGTGGGCTTGTCTGATACACAATTTCAAGAACCAAGTTTTAAAGCTACCCTCCGTTACCTTCTTGTATCCATGGAGCTGTTTTTGCTTTGCTTTGCCTGGAAAGTTCCACAGTATTTTCAGGTGACGCCATCGAGGCAAGTTACAGGACAGATCTGTGGAGTGGCGACCCAGATCACTGCAAGAACGGACGAAAGGGCACGTTAATTTAGTCGACCGGTGTCCGTCACCAATCACCTGCTTTGCTTTTCTCCGAGGGGAACGCTACCACGGAGACGTTCTTGCTTTGCTCTGATGGGAATGTTCCACAGTATCTCCATGGAGACGAGCAGGGGATGCCACCAGGGCAAGTTACAAGTCACGATCGTCTCCGCAGTGGGGCTGTCAAGTCTGATACACAATTTCTAGAGACAATTTTAAGGCCTTCCGCTACATTCCCGTATTCATGGAGATGTTCTTGCTTTGCTTTGCCTGGAATGTTCCACAGTATCTCCATGGAGACAAGTGGGGGATGCCATCTGGGCAAGTTACAAGTCAAGTTACAGGTCACGATTAGCTCCACAGTGGGCTTGTCTGATACACAATTTCAAGAACCAAGTTTTAAAGCTACCCTCCGTTACCTTCTTGTATCCATGGAGCTGTTTTTGCTTTGCTTTGCCTGGAAAGTTCCACAGTATTTTCAGGTGACGCCATCGAGGCAAGTTACAGGACAGATCTGTGGAGTGGCGACCCAGATCACTGCAAGAACGGACGAAAGGGCACGTTAATTTAGTCGACCGGTGTCCGTCACCAATCACCTGCTTTGCTTTTCTCCGAGGGGAACGCTAGAATGTCCCGCAGTACGGCATTAAACCGTCTCTATAAACGAGCAGGAGAACCAGGTGAAGTTACAGGTCAGATCTGTGTCTTCACGGTTACTGTGGGTTTGAAATAAATATTCAAACTACATCTACGCAAAGGTTTGTCCAGTGCGTTTTTGTAGCAATAAAAAAACGATTTGTTAAATGCCAGACTGTGGAACATTCCGGGCAAAAACCATAACGTCCCCATGGAGACGCAGCAGTTGAAAAGGTTACACATTGCACCTTTTTTCTACATTTTCCATACTTAATTTGATTTTTATGTTGCTTTGCTTCATGGGACGTTCACGGATTAAGTTTGTGGATGTTTTGTGTGTTACTGTTGTTCTGTGATCGCTCATTTCACTCTCCGCTTTTTCTCATTTTAATCATTTTTCTTTGCTTTTTTTGAGTTGACAGAAATGCATTTGCGTAGCTCTAGTCAGCGCTGAATTTTTTTATTTATTTTTTTACCTTTTTTTTTAAATTTAATTTAATTTAATTTATTTATTTATTTATTTTTTGATGTTACAGTTGATAAAAAGAACATTGCTTGTACATAGACCCAAATATTACATAACTCATTCATTCTGCTCTACACAAAGTGTGTACGGGTCACTGAGTATGTAGTGGCTGTGTGTGCTGTGTTGTGCTGTGTTTGTGCGTCACTGACTTTGTGTGGACACAATTGGAGCTCTATATAACAGATCCGCCGCATATGACAAGAATGTGTGCAATGTAAACAGGTCAAAACACGCTGGTGTATGGGTTTTCATGGAGGCGCTCGCTGCAGAGAAGACGCCACGTTTGATTTTATGAAGCGTGCGTGAAAACATTTGTGTTACAGCCAAATGTTTATAGAGATGCATTACATAATTTCACAGTCGGAAGCAGGATGTGTTGTTTTGTTAATTTCTTTTGGTGATAAACTGAATATCCTGTTGCTGTGACCAATATTTGCTGATAACAAGTTTTTTTTAGCTTTTAAACATCCCGTATCCTGCAACATTTACTCTTGTGAGCTTTAAGTTATGTTAAAACACTGTTGCCTCCTTAAAAATATACATGAACTTTTGCACATGTTTGAGTAGCTCCTTGTTAGGTTTAAGCTCACCTTAACATTGGAAAAATACAAGAAGAAAGACAAGAGATTATTCAGTTTTACTCGTGAGAACGAACAGAGAGCGTCACTTCAGGTACAACCTCTGTCCGTCCTGAAGCCCAATGCCGCCTCCTCGCTTTTACTTAGGAAGGTCCTAGTTACAATGGATGTTATCACCCTCAAAATTAGTGATAACATCATATATGATTATACACGATACAGTTTTGTTTGATTAATGTCTGGCTGTGTCTTTGTACATCATCTGCTCTCAGGCTGCTGCTTCTCTCTGGTCTGAGAGAAGACGCCACATTATCTTTGTTTTGTTCCCAAAACAAGTGCAGGAACCAGTGAAGAACAAACTGTACACAGTTCAAACAAGTGCAGGAACCAGTGAAGAACAAACTGTACACAGTTCAAACACAAAGAGGTTATTAGGACACAGACTTTTGTAACATATGATTATAGTATAGATGGGATAAAATGCACAATTACACACAAAAACACTCCTTATTATTAGTCTGTCAACATCTCCAAAGCTCAAAACGCTCTGCTCCACCTTGTGATGTCATATAGTGGTAGTTTTCAAGTTAACAACAGCGACCTTCTACCTTCAGTTCAGTAGCAACTGGCTGAAATGATCCAAATAAGTCTAATCTAGTGAAGGTGCATCGACTGTAAAAACACAGTGGAGCACTTCCTGTATTACCGCGTGACATCACAAGGTGGAACAGAGCGTTTTACACTTAACAGAAGAACTCAGCCTAAATATTTGAGGGATTTGTGAGTT
>JACN01104118.1:0-14268 GCA_000787155.1 Scartelaos histophorus | reverse complement strand
GCAGTCATATCTTGCAATCAAACTAAAAATACAGCATTATTAACCTTTTCAGAAACAAATCAAAAACAGTTCATCTGTTCTGTTTTAATTTAATCATCTAAAATCTAAAAAAAAAAAATGATTTTTTAAACTGACACAAAAATGTTCAGTGCCTCCATTTATCGAGTCAATTTATCAGGGCATGTTATCATTATGCAGGCTTCATAATTATCTCTAAGAATAATAGTCATTTGAAGAGCATGAGGCAAATCTATCTGTATCTGTTAATTAAATTGTGCAAAACTGAGCTGGATCAAGGAGCGCACTCATCAGATTAATGTTGCATTCACCACAATCAATATATAACCTTGTTGGACATTTCATTGCATTTCAATGTCTGATGTGCTGAGTTAAGAAGCTGTGAGGAGGACGTACAGATTTGGATTCAGTTCTATTTCTAATCAGAGTTTTATTGGTCATTTCCTCAGCTATATTTTCTGAAAATCAGCTGTGTATAATGTATAATGTGGGACTAATGTGGAAGGGGGAGGAGGTTTGGAGGACTAAAAGGTAGAGTAAGAGGGTGGCAGGGTCTGGAGGACTAAAGAGGAAAGTCAGGTGGGAGGAGGGGCAGGGTCTGGAATAACTGAAAGGAAGAGTATGGAGGTGGTGGGATCTAGAGGACCAAAGGGGGAAGGAGGGGCAGGGTCTGGAGGACTACAGGGTAGAGTAAGGGGGTGATGGGATCTAGAAACCTAAATGGGGAGAAGGGGAAGGGTCTGGAGGACTAAAGGGTAGGGTAAGAAGGTGGTGGAGTTTGGAGGACTAAAGGGGAAAGTGTGTGTGGGGGGCAGGACTAAAGGAGGCAGAGAGCGGGGGGAGATTCCAAAAACTATGCAAAACTATGCATTAATCAGAGTAGATCCAACTGATTCAAAGCCATGAGTGCACAACTTAATAACAATTTTAAAACGCTGGAATCTTTAAAGATGAAAACAGATTTTAAAAATGCAATTGATCATTTATTATTCCTTAACTTGCTATTAAAACTATGATTAGTGAATTATAGGTTGGGCATTCTGCTAATAAATGTTTTTCTTCATTTGTTTCTTCCTTTCAGGGCCTTATTCCTTACCAACAATAATTAGCCCATGTAACACTGAGATACACGTTTGGCTTATACACGGGATAAGACTCAAAGCAAATAGAGATGGAATGATTACAGTGTGGACATGACCTGATACTTCCTCCACTTGTACTGCCACCCTCCCACACACACACATGACCAGGCTACTGGCATCCTGTGATTCTGTTCATGGTTCATTCAAGCAGGTTTTACACTACAGTCTATTCTTCATGCTATAAGATGAGTAATTAGTTGAACTGTCACTTCAGCAGGGCTACGCAGTGTAAAAAAAACCTCTTTCCGTTTGTCTCTGCAGGGCTACTGGAGAAAGCGGTAAATACCTAATTAGTCACTGAATAAATGCCGGGCTAATAAGGACCCCAGATACCACTGTAACAGCACCAGTCGCACTACTGATTAATATGGCTTTGTTTACCGCTGCTGGTCACGTCCAACAACTTTGTGTTGTCAAACTTTACCACATGAAAATGTAAATGTAAATCAAAACCTAATATTGATTTCTTATTTTTATTCATATACTAATTAAAAGACTAGTTAGTGTGTGGCAGCTCTGGTGGCCAGTGAAATTCTATTCTATAAGGAAACAAGAGCCATGTTCATTATTTGCAAAATTAATATAGCAAGAAAAGAAGAGAAACTTAAGTGAAATTTCATCTTAAAAAAAAAAAATCTACTTTTAGTTTGGTCACATTCCTATTGACATTGTCTGTATCTAGTAGCACAACTTTTCTGATGTCATTGTTATGTCTTATCAGGATGTGATGTCCTACTAGAATTAGAGGTTGTGTTGGCTAGTATACATATAAGAATGTGTAAAAGAGTTGCATTAATGTTAATGTTATAAGTATTTGCTAAACCAGTCCACACTGTAAAAAATGTCTGTAGAAATAACAGAAAAACACTGTTAAATCCCAACATTAAAAACCTATAAAGGGAAGTACAGCAAAACATTGTTGTCTTTACAGTGTAATTTAGTAAATTTTTAAACTAAATATAACTGTAAATTTAACTTGAAAATGCCATTTTTAAAGCATAAATTCCTTTATTTAAATTTTTTTTAAAAGTAATTAAAAATGACTTTAAAAAGTAATTAAAAATTACTTATTTATGTTATATTGACACATAAATACTGTATTGCAAAAAACAATGCAATGCATATTAAATAACAGTAAAACTGTGTTAAAATTACAATTAAATTCTCTATACTTAAAACATGCATGGTTTCCAAAACTGTTACGGTCCCAGGCCTCCAGTTTGAATGTTTGTGTGTGTTTTGGTTCGTTTTGCTGGCTGCCCCGAGATCCTGCTGCAAGAGCCCTGGCCCCTGTTAAGTGAAGCATCTCTACACCTGGCCCCACCTCCAGCCTATTTAAGAAGATTGCCAGCTAGAGTTAAGATCTGTACATTTCAAAATGTTCTGAAATGTGAGTCTTGCATTAGTTTGTCTCTCAGTTAATATTGCAGTCATTTCTCGAAGAAGCATTTACATTGAGAACAGAAAACAGAATTAAAGCATAAATCACAATCAAATCACAATTACAATCCATCAGAGAAATTCCAATCTGATTTTTTTCCCTAAAATCATTTAGCCTGGAATGTTCCATAATATTTCATTTACCTGTCTATATTGCAGATCTGACCTTTAATTTGACCAGGTGGCATCACCTGCTTGTCTCCATATAGATAACGTGACATTCTCTGAAACATAAAGGCAAAGCAAAAACACCTCCATGGATCCAAGCAGGCAGACAGTCCACCAAAAGAGTTGCATAGTTCTCCTTTAAACCCCTCATTATGCACAATTTTCCTTTTCTAAAACATTGCAGGCATCACTTACATAATATTATTTAGATGCTTGTTGCCATCTTACAAATCCAAAATGCTATGTGACAATTTCCACTAGAAACTTCAAATTTTCATTTCATAAGGCTGAACTAATACAAAGCAGTCTCATCATAATGATATGCCCAACAAAGCTTTAATAAACATCTGATCCAACCACACTCCTACAGTCTCCACTTTAGCCTGTTTTGACTCTCTCTTTCACAGCAGCCCGCCGTGCCCTCATTCTAAAAGCACACTCGAGTTAATGCCAAAGCACACATCAAATAGTCCTTCAAAACGCCTTTCTCTATTCCTTTTATTACCCCTTCTGCACCGACGTCCTTCAATCTTTGGCTCAAATGATCCCAAACTCTCTGCTCTGTCCATCATTTCCCTTCCAATCCCGCGATATGAAAACCTCTGCATGCATATTTACAAAGCCGCATCCATGCTGCTCTCATTATGATTCTTTTAAAAGTTCAACTTCAGAGGGGAAAATTTCTGTTGTTGCTTTTTGGGGTTTTCAGTTTTTTCAAAGTGACATGCAACAGCGCCGCCATAATTACAAGATATTGTAAAGAACTGGGTTAGCCTTGGCAGCTGATGAGTGCTTGATCTGGTTTATGATTGAAAAGAGGAGGGATACCCAACTCTAAATATAAGCATATGGAGAGGATTTAAGTTTTTCAGTATGGGGAGCTGGACTGAAACCCACAAGTCTGTATTGGAAGTTGATTGAGAAATAAGTCCTTTTTCCTACTAAAAACTGCTCCGAGTACTTCGATACTGGATGTGGTTACGGTAGAAATCTTAGTGCCAGATGTGCTTTTTTATTTTACAGAGTTAAATTCCAGAGCCGGAAAAACTTAAAACACAAGAGTCTACTTTTCAGCCATTTAGGAGAGATCTGGTGTATTAATCTAACACCCAAACATGCGCAGGAGGGTTCTTACATCAGAGATCACCCGCTGATAAAACAGAAACCCAGAAATATAGTCACTCTGTATTGCATTTCCTTAACTTGGTTGCCAAGAATTGTACATCATTAGACCCAATATGGCATTGTTAGAGTGATCTACAAGGAAATTCAAGGCAAGTTAAACTGAGGTCATGCATTCAAAGTGTGAGTTATTGTGTAGGCGATTTGACATTCAAATGACAGCCCACAGAAGTAACTTTGCATAACAGATTTGGTCTAGCATGGTATTTAGTAGGGATGTAACGATATCCAAGTCTCACAATACCATATTGTCAGAGTATGAAAATCACGGTACGATATTTAATGCAATATTGAGGGAAATCTTACAATATGGTGAGGAGGCTCACAATATTACAATATTATCCATAATATTGTAAGGGGGGGGTTATTGTAATATCCCGAGTGTTAAGGAATATATAAATAAGCCAAAAACTCCAGAACAATATATAAGGTATAGCAATGGGCTATAACTTAAAGAGGGGGTATTGTACTTCTAAGGGTTATAAATTCCTAAAGCATTACATATGAAGAATATCATACCTTTATTGTTTTGGCAATGCTGTATTCACTGATAAGTTTCACTTTACTTTTTTGACTTGAAATCCCTTCAGAGCACTATCACCATACATTCAGAGTGCATTTAGTCAATGAAACTACTGCATATCGCATTAGATTTGTTGTGTGTACAGTTTTGTATCATAGTTTTTTTTCTGCATATATGGAGTCATGGGGGAGCATGGATGATGTAGGCTTGTGGACTGAGCATGCTCAGAATATTAGAGCAACCATAAGGAGGGTTCGAAAAGGGCCCGGGAGATATCGTTAAAATACTCAAACACGCATGGATAACATCTAAAATCTCTTCAGGCATGTTTTTTGACGAGGGAACGTCATAACATGGTAGAAAGCTCAAAAACATTTTCTGCATAATATATATTTTTAATACTTGATGTTATTTTTTTTATTTTAAAAGTGAACTATAAACTATCTGCTATAAAGTACTAACACATGTCAGAGCATACTATATTTGAGGCAGCTTACAGATGATAAACAATGACTTTGGTTCTGATTTTAATTATGAAATTACGCAGATGTTGATTTTAAATTCCATAAGCATAACCTCTCTGTGTCTCTGAATATGAGGTAGACAAGCTCACTTCAAATATAGCTCTTACTGCTAACAATTTCATGACACAACTCACATTGGCAAACTCCAAGTGATCATGACTATATAATTCCCTCTGTCAAACGCACAGTAAATATCTATTGTCCATTGTTAGCACACATGGCAAGAGATTCCTTAATCCCAAACAGGAATGAACCATCTCCAATGAGTTTTCAATCTTGTCAGACTTTGGATGCCTGCGTGTTGTCAGTGACTGAGCCATAACCCGAAGACAACTCACAGCTGCCACATACCCGTCCTGTCCCGACCTTCTCGCTCCAATGTCGGCGAGTGAGGTGTCAGAACCCGTGAGGCTTTTGTTGAATAGCTCTGTGTACAGACATCATAAATAAGATCTACACTGGAGCCAAGTTGACAACAACCCCGAAAAACTTGCAAGTCTGTCCAGAACTTTTATTCTTAACAAGGCTGAGGTGACAGGGGAGGATCTCTGCTTTCTAGGGCCATTTTTCCAAATTTCTCAGTATGATATTATCATGCTATACATCTCACCGTACAATTTTTATTGTATTTTGTGGAGGCCTACAAAATTGTGAATATGCTACTTTTTCCACATAAAATGCCTTGACAAGACTTAATCCAACGAACTAAGATTTAACAGTGCTTATGACATTTATTTCGTTATGAAGTCTGCACTGAAATGGCGCAAAGGATCATGGTCGTATAGAGTTCCCCCTGTTTTTAGCTACTGTTGCACCATAACTTTTAATTTACGCGGAGAGACTTGAATTCCGATATTATTGTGAGATCTCTGATGATACAATATCTCGATATTTCGGCTATTGTTACACCCCTAACTATACATTCTATTTAGCATATTTGCACTGTCAATTATGCCTGGGCAAGTAATCAGATTTTAACTGAGATGATATGGTTGGGGGTTTTTAATCAAGAGGATTATTCAATTTCAGTTCTGTAGTAGCTGTTTTACAAGATTGTTAATTTAACACTAAAGTTAGAAAATCCAACAGTGAAACAGTCATTAGTCAATATCAGATAAGTAGATTAACCTACATTCACAGGAAGCAAGCAAATGGATAACTGTCTGAGAACATTGCTTTCCTTAGAACCTCATTTCCAAGACAAAAACACAGTGGGAAAAGAGCAACGTTGAAGAGAACCACAGTGAAAGAGAGATTCACTCCCATGGGCGTGCAGGCTGCAGATGTGTCCAGGACAGACGAGCATCCAGTTGTTCAAACTACTGCAGCCCACTCAAGACTGAAGGACAAAGGGGAGCTTATCCGGGTAAGGTATTAGGCCCTTCCAGCGAGCAGAGGGGAGGGCAGGATCCAGGTCCACAGAAGAGGATCAGGGCACAGGAGGGGCATCTAAGGTCCAGACATAGGTCTACAGCCAATCCTCTGTCAGTGAAAGGATGTGGTTTGGAGGAGACGGCAGACTTTGGAGGAAGAAATCTGACTATTTTTTGGGCTTAAACAGCATGAATAAAAGTCTGCTTTGTTCATGTTCATGAACTCTACAAAGTACCATTTTAAAAAAGTATTAAAAGGTTTGCAGTTGCTTGGCATGACAATGTTTACAAAAGCCAAATGCACTTTATTGCAATGATCATGTTAATAGTACTACTTGAAGATGGTAAAAACAAGAAAAACAATATGACAATATGATTTGGTTTTTCTCAATGGAGATACCTGTTTTCGCAATTTAAGTCAAAATAATAATACATTTGAATCAAAAATGATCAGCCAGAGGAAAAATGTGATTCATTTTGTTGCCATATCACCTACTGTCAATCTACCTCACATAAAACTCTCTACAGTTGACAGCCGCTTTTCTTATGACATTGTTCCTGAAATAATCGTCTTGCCCTGAATATGAGTCCCAGGATGCGTATGCACAGACAGGGGGTCATAGCATTTGATGGAAATGGGACAGCGGTGCTAAAAGTGTCCTATAATGATGTCGAGCCGTGAGCGTGCTAACAGATGTACACATACACGGGAGCGCAGTGTGATTTGTGATGTGGTTTGAATGTCCTCTCTATGCATACAAATGCCCACAAGCGTCCAGACTGGGCTTGTTCCTCAATAGCCTTCTTGTGTAAAATCTAAAAAAGGAAACATCTATGTTGGCTGCTGTTTAAACCTGTGGGATTCTCTAACTGTGCTAATGATACACACTCTGCTCAGATGCTGGCGCGTGCGGCTGTCAAAGTGAGACTGATTTTCTTCACAAGTTTAGCCTCATTTCTGCGGGAAGGTACAGTATAGGGCAAGTCTGCACTGTGTGCAATGCTGCTAGAATTGACAACAGCTTTTGTAACATACAGTAAATGCTAAATGTTTTGGAACTACTAGAAATTTAAACTATTAGAAATTCAAAAGAGAAGTCTGTATTTATGATATTTATATGTTTTAGATTGTATTATTGAGTATTAAAGGTTCAATGATGACTTCAGATAAAGTACACAAACTATTACAGCTAAAGAAAGGAAGTATAAAAAACAGGTACTGAAACTAGATACTCATTTGAGCAGGAATCTGTAATAGTAAAATAGAAATCACATAAATATGACAAAATGTGTCCTTTCCTGAACAGTTATAATTGTCTTGAGTTTGAATTAGAATGAGACCACACAATGCAAATAGTTTTTTGCTGAAAATGACACTGTATTGTCTAAAAATTTTGCTTTTTATTACAATTCTGCTGTTGAAATTGGTGAACTCCATCAAAAGTAATAGCCTACAAGGAATTGTAAAATTAATTCAATTCAGGACTTAGCCACTATTGCCTCTCGACCAATCAATTCTCAAACTGCTCTGTCTTTGCCATCTTCCCATTTAAGCAACAGAATCCTCCATGGCCTTATTAACACTGCAAACCATTACCCACCTCAGATTCTCTTGCCTGACCAGCCAGTCCTTTCTATAATCTGTCTAAATACAGGGTCTGGAATCAGGCCATAGAGTGAAAATAACCTCCCAAACGTGGGACGATCCAACCAGAGTTACTAATTTGTATCACACATTTTTCAAATGCAGAAGACATCCTTTCTAAAATTCTTGTATCATTCAGAACTTATTGTTTCATTTTTTACATCTAAAACATTGTTTGTCTTTGCTGGAGCAGGAGACCAGGTGTCTCTTGGTTAATCCTCCTGTCAATCACGCCCTCTTTGGACTAAGGAGACAAGACACAGTTCTGGACCCACTCGTCTTTGTCAAGTTTTGCCAAGCTTGTTCTACTGGCCACTTAACAAACTCTCTCATCTTATCCTCTTCCACATGAATAAATGTTGATAAAAGGGGCAGAAATGCATAGGTAAACACCACAGCTGAGTGAGTCTATAGTGCAGATTAACATGACGAAATAAACAGTGAACCTTGACAAAATGATGTTGTTGTTATGAGTGTGTTTATAATTCACAGTTGTATAATAATGGTGGAATTATAGCACTTGCACTAAATGAGCTCCAACTGCAGGGGTCCCTTTAAAAGCTTGTCTTAATTATGGCACTGAATGCTCATTAAAGCGTGTTTGTTTAGCAACGTTAAGGGCCTTTTTTATTATCCCACAATGGAATGCATCAACAATTGAAATTTTAGTTAAATATCATGTGTTCAAGATAGTTGTATGAAATAGTCTTGAGGAATCACTGCAGTAGTACCGTGCATAGGTAAAATGCATTCCAGGCCCTGCACCTAATTTTATGCATGTATTTGAGCTAATTTTGTCTTGTCCCAGTACAGATATATTGAATAAGCAGCTCTTGATGTTGCAATATTTCTACTGCTTGCTGTCTGTATCTAATTATACATTTAAATTATATAAATTTATTTTGCAATAATCAGTAAATATGCTGTTAGCATGCAAGTTCTTGTTAGCTTTATTGTTAATTAGCGATATTTTTTTGTTTTTCCATGTCCAATACCGTTTATGTTAATCAAATTGTCACATTTTGTGCACTTGTCTTTTCACACTAAAATGTTAAAATAAAGCTTCATGTGTAAATAAAATATCGGTATGTGTTGGGGGCGATAGCCGATACATAATAAAAATGCATCATAAATACATACAAAGCGTAAATATTGGCCCGGGATATATCACGTCTATCTTTATCTGAAAAGTGCTTATGTACAGTGTCTTTAAAACTGCAAGGCTAAAGCAGTGGGCGTGAATCTTACAATACAGCTTACAGTGACAAAAACAGAAAAGTGAATTTGTTCCGACCAGTCTGGAAATCAGTTTTTCTGATGACTTCAGAGGAAAAAAAAAGATGACAGCAGATCAATAAGTCAGCATGTGTGTTACATTACTACATGTGGTGTTTCTACAGTATCTCAGATCACCTGCTCTTCTGTATATGTCACCTCACAATGGTGGCAAACAGAGACAGTTGTGTTGATGTAACAGAAATGAAAACATAAAACAGTGCTACAGTTCAACATAGGCCTACTGCTAACACTAGATGCCACCTTAGTACTATCTTGAATGCATGTACTGGTGAAAGATGCACTGGGTAACTTTTCAGATTGGGGGTGCTCTGGATATGTTATGTCTTTGCCTATAATGTTCCACAGTATGGCATTTAACTTATAATAGATGCATATATTGAATTATGGGTGTTTTCATTTCTCAAAAATACCTTTTGAAACATCTATTCTTACTGTGAGTGGGGTCACCTCTTTACAGACCTCACCTGCAAATGGTGTAATGCCATATTTTGGAATATTGAAGGGAAAAGCATTAGCAAGTAGAGTTAGACAAGTAACTGATGGGCCTTCTACCAGAAAAGTTATGTTAAGAAAATGTAATTGTTCAAATAAAAAGTGCATATCACAACAGAGATCTTGTAGGCAAACATTTTTCATTTTTACATTTCTGAATAGTATTATTTCATACTAACAATCAAAAATGGATTGATTTATTTTTTTTGTATTTTGTCCAAATAAAAATTAGCTTGTTAAGAAATGTCCTTATCTGAAATTGTAAGCTTTAGCTAAGAAAAAGTCCTAGACAGAAATATGAATATGCATTGTCCACAAATCTTCAACGTAGTGGACAGCGAGTCGACACCTATTGATGTCTTCATTGTATTTAAGCAAAATCAATCCTAAATCTTGACAGATAATTACACGGACAATGACATTGCCAAGAACAATGGACTGGCAGCTTGTGTGGGCAGTGGGCACAATACAGTCAAAGATAGGAACAAGTGGTGTAAATTAAAATGGCATTTATTTAGATATTAGGTATTTTACTTTTTATCTGAAAATTATACAAACTTTAATAGCTATAATACCCAGTAGTTCTGTCTGTTGTCTTGATTGCATCTTCTAATTTCCCTTCCTTCTCCACTGATACTGTTACAATAGCAACACATCTATATTATCTGACCCACTGACCCAGGTAATTGCAAGAACAGGCTTAACTAACTACAGCAATAATGTTGCCAATGATGATTAACAATGTACTTTACTAGAGATTCTTAATGGAACTGTACACAGATTATTCTCTTACTGTTTTTAAAAAGGTATTACAATTACAACTGAACCTGGGTTGGCAAAACACACGCTTTTTCTGGGTATATACTGTTGCTTCACTAACTGAGCTGCAGAGGCTGCATTAGCATTAGCTGAGAGGGAGGATTAAACCAACTGGATTCTGCATTGAAACTGTCAACTCAAATGAGAGATTCATGTGAGGCTCATTCTGTTTTGGATAATCATACTAAGGAACCAAAACATCAAATTAAAACATGCATAACGTGTCCCTAATCTCCACTGTTTTTGTAATTAAGTATAAATCTGCATAATTCAGTAAAAGTTCATATCTGGGGACACAGGTAGCTCATGTTATGAAATTTAAAATCTTACCCACAGTTCCTTCAGCAATATACTATATTCTTCCAAGCAATTAGTTATCATTTTCCTGAAAACAATAGGTAAGAATGAGGCACATGAGTTTGAAGTGCAGTGGAGGTAGGTTGGAGTAATTGATACCAGATGGTTCACGTGAAGGAAAAAAAAAGCAGCAAAACGAGAGCTAGACTAGCCGGGCGTGGTTTCCATAAAGACTTAAAGATTTAGTATGTAATAGCCACTTTGGTGGTTTGACCTGGACAGGCAAGAATTAAGCTGTAAAGGCTGAGTGGGTGGCACAGCGCTGTAATATTTCTTCAAGGTAGTTGTCGATCATGTAGGTAAAGTTGGCAGTCAGATTCTCTGTAAAGTATTGCCATCAGCTGTTGCCCTCCAGCAAGACACTTTATCCGCTGAGTCTTGTTGAGTGATTGGTGGTTGGGGCATAAGCATAAATCCATTGCTCAATACTTCATGAAGATGCAAGTCTGGTCGCTGAGTTCAAATAGGTGTGAGTGACAAGTGGATTATCCGATGAGGGACGTCCTCATCAAAACAAATATGACTGTTTACAATGAAAATAGAAAGGAAAATATATCTCAGAGGACCGAAAGAAAAGCGATTTCTGTAGAATCAGTAAATAAAGCACAAAACTGTGGAGCGACAAGTTCAAAGACGGGTGACCGGTGAGCTCCTTGGTTGACCTGGACAGGCAAGAATTAAGCTGTAAAGGCTGAGTGGGTGGCACAGCGCTGTAATATTTCTTCAAGGTAGTTGTCGATCATGTAGGTAAAGTTGGCAGTCAGATTCTCTGTAAAGTATTGCCATCAGCTGTTGCCCTCCAGCAAGACACTTTATCCGCTGAGTCTTGTTGAGTGATTGGTGGTTGGGGCATAAGCATAAATCCATTGCTCAATACTTCATGAAGATGCAAGTCTGGTCGCTGAGTTCAAATAGGTGTGAGTGACAAGTGGATTATCCGATGAGGGACGTCCTCATCAAAACAAATATGACTGTTTACAATGAAAATAGAAAGGAAAATATATCTCAGAGGACCGAAAGAAAAGCGATTTCTGTAGAATCAGTAAATAAAGCACAAAACTGTGGAGCGACAAGTTCAAAGACGGGTGACCGGTGAGCTCCTTGGTTTCACCTGCATCACTGAAATAAACAAACCTGAGAGCGATAGTGACATGTACCAGTACCAAATACACACAAATTCAATATTATTTAGAAAACACAAAATAATTTCTGGGTTGAATATGCATGAATCAAGAGCAGACTCAACTTCTATTGAGAAAGAATGATCCCGTCAAGACTTGATGGTGACTGAAAATCACTTTTGGGACACAACAATCCACCTGAAGAGCTGCAAACAGAGCTGCTGTTTTTCCCTCACTTTGACACAGCAGTGGAGATTAGCGCTGTGAATAATTTAAGTGGATGAGTGAACAGCAAGGATTTGATTGGAGTGGTGTAACCTTGTCAAAGAATTACAATTATGTATCTAGAAACTTACTTTTTTCTACATTATTTGGGCAAAGCATTGTCCCTACTTGTGAAAATACTCAACAAAGGTCAATGTGTTTCATCTGTTATGTTGTCGTCCACTATGGGTGCAAAAAGAACAGATCAATCCAAAATATTTGCATAACAAAATGAGATAAGTTTTCACTAACAAGACAAGACATCCTTGAAAAATGCATATAACAGACAGCCTCCAAGGTATAGAAATTCTTGCAATGCTGAATTTAAAGAACTAACATTGATCTTGCAATTTATGGTTCAGTGACTTGATTTAAAAAGTAAAAGCCAAGAATACAGACTATTCATGGGTTACAGGCAAACAATTTCTTCCTGAAACTTTGGACTTTGGAAACTGTTTATGAAATGTGGTATATAAATATTGGATTGGATTGATATCAAGAATTTTGCGTGGACCTTTCCTCATAAGATAAGATTTTTATTTGAAATGTCTTATTGCTGTAACAAAAAGTATTATGCCAAATCCTTCGCAATTTTCCATATTTCATGCATATTTCTGTATTTACTAACAGCAAATATCATGCATATAATCTAGTCCTGTCATAATACTAAAATTTCAAACACAATATCGATTCTAAGAAAGACTTGACACTCAATACAAATTCCAATATCAGGATGATAATAAAAACACTCAAACTTTCAATACATTATATAGTTCAATAATAGCAATTTATTTTATATTATATTACCATTATATTTGTGTAATTCCTCAGTCATTCAGGTAGTTCCGTAGTGGTCCATGAGTGTATATTAGTCTATGTGGTCAAATACTTTTTCTGATATAGCCCAAGATCATTGTTAATCTGTTCATGAAAGTTTAATTTCTGTATTGAGAATGTAACTTATTTAGTATTGATACAATTTTTTTTTCTTCGTATAAATAGTTACTTTTGACAACCATAATATAATCTACATCTCCAGAGCGCAGTTTGTCCACTCACAGAATACTACGAAATCCTCCTTCATTCCATTCTAATTTGTTTACTTAACGTTTTCCATTAGGTTTAGACTCCATAAAATGCATTTCATCATGGAATGAGCGGCTGAAAAAATATTGTTTGCAAAGTGTGAATGCCTAATAATATGTTTTTTAGCATGATCACAACCCTAAAGGAGACATTGACTTTCTCTCCCTATTAATACAAATTAATTTATCCGATTCCTCATCTGCTTGCCGTCCGCTCCCTCATCAAACGGCATGCTCTGTTCAGGTGAGTACCTCCTACGGGACACATAGAAGTTCTAAATCAGTGCAAAATTCTCCTCACGAGGGACATAACATGATGAGCACAAACATAAGCGCAGATATTACCTTTTATTTGACTCAGTTTCCCCAAGTGCTGAAAGCGCAAATGGCCACCGTGCAGCAATATATCAACAGTGAGAGCGGAGGGGCTGTGAAATGAATACCTGCGATATTACGCCTTACTTACTTAAAGGCTCGGAGTGAGGCTGTTACAGAGGCGCACAGCATACGTTACATCAGGTTCACAATATGGGTTAAAGTGATGGAGCAATCTGCCTGCCGTGCCATAATACACGAGGATAGAGATCAAGGGATTGCTTTCTGGGGAGACTGTTGTTTGTCGAGTCCTCGGAGAATAGCAGTTATGATCAAATGCAGTGACACACCAGCAATGGGAGATAGAGACCATCACGCTAACATGACAGGACGTTTAATCACTCACAAACTGTTGAATAGTGTTGAATAGTGAATAGTTCCAGTGGGCATGATTGACAAGATGGTTAGCCAGTCAGGGACAAGCATGATCTACAATAATAA
>JACN01044442.1:0-15031 GCA_000787155.1 Scartelaos histophorus | reverse complement strand
ATAATAATAATAATAATAATACATGCAAACTGATTATTTAAGCATTTTATTTTATTGTTGTCAAAAAATAATCTAAAAATATTTGTGTAATTTCAAATCAATGCTTAATATCAATTTTAAATCAATTAAAGTGATTCAAAACACAAACCACACACCAATATGTTTTTTTTTTCATTAGTTTATAAGTATAAGGACTCTGCAATTTGTCTAATTTTAATTGAGACTGGGATTGAGGTTTGAAGCAGAATTGAGACTTTTAAATATTGTGACAAATTTATTTGAGAAAAACAATTTTGATTATATTTTTTTTCATATCGCCCAGCCCTAATTTGTATTATTTGTATGTTTACATAACTGTGCCCAAACCTGTTGTTCCCGTTTCTGTTTCCTGAGTTGGATGCCCTCCTCCTCTCTCCTGCGCCTCATCTCCTCAGGGTTCAGTGCTTTGTTTTTGTAGCGGTTCATCCTGCAGTTATCCTTGGCCGGACTGGCTGACGGCTCTATGGGATAATAAAAAAAAAACAATGCTCATGAATACAAATCCGATCAAATCCAGTATTTCCTGAATTTCAATGCACCTCTAATACGAGTACTGAAACTATGAAGACAAAATGTAAACACTTTTTAAGCAACAAAAGTCTCATTGTCAAGCACCCACACACGTATAGTTTTGATTCACTGGACCTAAAGATGCTGTGTGGGTATAATCTGATGCCTTACATTTTGTGCAATCATAGCACTGGAGCAACACAATACAGACCACATGCAGTGCCACTGTGAACTGAAGAGGGAAAACATTAGAGATTTCTGTAAAATTCAGTTTTCCAGAAAAAATATTAGCACAAGGGTCACCAAATTATGAGCGTATGAGAACACAACTTTTGAACTTTTAATTTTACAGAATTGTTAACATGCAGTTAAGACACTATCCAGTCACTCCCAAAACACCAGAGTATTCCCTCATACAAATCATATAGTCCTAATGAAACAATTTGTCAACAAATAGAAAAAAAGACATCACCGCCTGATTAACAACATAATGAGTAAAGGATTACTGAATATAATAGCCTCTATAATTGTAATGCATGTATTGTCTAGTGTATTGTTGAGGTATTTCACGTTTTAAAAAGAGTCCAAGTGATCCCACAGTATAAAATTATTCACTTAAATTAGAAATTCCACAGTACATAAGCTAGTGTATCTTGAGGACAAGGTGGTGGCATAACATGAACATCAACATAAAAATGCTGCACTGCAAGCGTTATTGTAATATTATGGCTATTTATGGTCAGGATGTATAATGATAAGAAATAATTATCTCAACAACACAGACGTCTAAATAAAATACCTTACACTGGATAGGACATTTAAAGATAATTCTCTAATAACCACAGAGAAGCTAAAATTAGGAGGTCACATATCAATCCTAAGCTCTAGAGACAGAATAATTTTGGTTACAGCTGACTGAGTAATCCTAAATATATTTAGGCTGAGCATGCTAACAAATTGTTTTCTTCAAATGGCTTTTAAATTACAGGTCGAATGGCTACTTACGACTTTATATATGTTCTTGTATACTAAGGTGCCATTCGCATTTATTCCAAAGTAAACTTATCATATCTGGGTAATAAAATGCGTTTAAATGCGTATAAATGCAACTTAGCTTTGTAGCTAAGTTAGCAGCATGCGTTAGCTAAACACTGACAGCCCAGATTTCGTAATCTTTATCCCACTAACGACGCCACAGCCCGCAGATGTCATTCACTGATCTCCTGAAAGGCACTCAGAGGACTTCTTACCCATGGTCTTCTGTGTGACTGAAGAGTTTCTTACAGGAACAAATATAGGACTTATAAATCCGCTCTCTAGTGTAGCTTTCCAGAAATTGCTCTTGTAAGCAATATGTCTGCTCCTGCCGGAAACGTCAACATGTGACTTATGACTGCCGGACCCCAGGGGGCGCTCGAGGATAGCATATATTTAAACTCTGATTCATGATCATAGACTCTATGGTCATGATCTATAAGGTTTGTGTTTGCAGGATAATAATGTTATTTTTCATTGCAAGACTGGATTAGACACAGACTTCACGTCACAACAATCTATAGATGTATAACCAGGGTGTCCATACAACAGTGTTGGGGCCAAAAGTAGCCCTCAGAAAAGCAGGAGTAATGGTAATACGAGTAAGATGAGTAGGGGCTCAGAGTGCTAATAGTCTACTAGTAGGCCTAGGTTATAGTGCAAATGTGATACTGTGATGACAAAATTCAATGTGCAGAAATGAAATGAAATGTGCAGTAATAGACTGAATTATGACGTTTATCCCTCCTGAAAAAATAAAAGGCTAAATAATCACAAGAAGAATACTGCAGATTATTTGTGTAGTCCAACTATTACTGTCAATGATCCTGTATTATACAAGACTAACTCTTGTGACCTTTAAGCCTTTCAGTTAGAATGTTGTTCCCTCATCAAAAATATACCTGCAGTTGTTTTTGTTTCATTCACACACGTCTGAGTAGACTCATCCTTTATTATTTGTCTACATTTCTAAAGCTCAAAATGCTCTACTCCACCTTGTGATGTCGTGAATCTGTAGTTTACAAGTTAAAAGCTACTTTTTACCTTTTATGCAGTAGGATAGGAAATTCCATTGTTTAAATTATCCAAATGATCCTTGTAAAGGTATGTGCTTTTAGAAAAACAGTGGAGAACTTACTGTAGCACATGGCATCACAAGGTAGAACAGTGTTTGCTGTTTGACAGAAGAACTTGGCCCAAACAGACAGGGTTTGTGTGTTCAATTTGTGTGAATGAAACAAAACACAACCCCAGATATGTTTGTGATGAGAAAACATCATTATAACATAGATCAGAAAATAGTGCAACATGTGCTCTTTAAACATAATGGTTTCTTGTACTTCAGTCTACTCTATGCATTCTGTCTATTCTCATTGACATGATTGTTTGAATACATGCCCCGGTAGGTAGGCCCATAGAACTGTGTGTTTGCACACCCAAGTGCCTTGCTCAAATTGAAAGTGACAGAGTAATACAGTGGGGTGCATCCGTGGTCAATTTGCTAGGAAGGCCCGGTGGTAAATTACACTACTATATTGCATTGCAGCATTGTCCTCTGACACGTCGCCTCAAGGGATCCCAGGAGTACAGATGCACCACTTGAACTCTAGGGGGCAATATTGTACAGATCAAATGATACTAGGCCAACCAGTGCCGTCAGACTGCCCCCTTTTCTACCATTAGAAGGCTTGTGGGGTCATGTCAACTGGTGGAGCTAAAATACTTCCAATCATTACGATTTCTTGGCTGGAGAAATGTGAGAACTGTGAGAATGTGGGTTTTCAAATAACTGGAGTAAAAAGGATGCACTGTCAGTGCAATTATTAATCAAATAAGCCTATTTAATAGCATATAGAGATAAATTGTACCTTGAATAAGTGGCTGTTACTTGGGGTTTGGTTTTATAGTTTATCAGTCCAAAGCAGTTGATTTAAATGAAGCATTATTTCACTATGGGGTTGGAAGTTTTGTATGATGACTCTTTAAGTATCACTGTTATCATGCATAGTGGTAATGATAATGAGTAAATACTATTTTATTTCAATTCAACCTTACTGCTACCTACTTATTATATGTCATTATTTCACTTCAACTTATATTATTATATATATATCATATTTTACGGTGTAACAGTACTAAACATGAACAAAAATGTTGTTTGCATTTCCACATTGAGTCACTGGGACAAAAGCTTTATGTTGATCATATAAAATATTATTGTGTTATTGGCATACCAAATAATATTTCTTAAAACAAATAGGCTATTACATCCAGACGTCCAGTTACTCTTACAAATGCTGTTACTCTCGATATTCTTCTTTCTTTTTTCTTTTTGGTATTGCTTTGTCTGGAATGTTTCACAGTATGTTAAACCTTTCTATCTTCAAGGAGACCAAATCACACCATAGGTCAGATCTGTGGAGAGGCCACCCCGCTCAGAATGCCTGATTTTTATTAATATTATTTTTTTTTAACTTATTTTTGAGCTATACGACACCTGTAGTTGCATAAACGTAAGTTAGTTAGTTAGTTAAATGTCATACTTTGAAATATTCTGTGCAGAGCAATGCAGGTGCAATGCCAGGTAACAGACCCTCCACCAGAAAAGTTACATAATGCACCTTTAAGTAATATTATGAAGAAAACTTACTGAAGTACATTTGTACTTCATTTGGCAACTAATCTACTCAATAAACACACAATAAAATCAAGGTGCTGCAGGTAAAAAAGAGAAAATGTTGGTGATCATTGACATTTAAAAGTTAGAAGATTTATTTATTTTTTAACAAGCAAAGCACCTTCACCACCAGATGTCACTAAAGAGCCACAACTAATGGACATAACTTAAAAGAATAAATTTGCAAAATACCTTAAAATAACGTATTTCAGTCTAAAGCGTACATGCATGTCACTGATTGCTAAAGCACAATAATCATGATTTTTTACAATTGACTTCCTGTGGTTTGGCATATGGTAAACTGTAACTTTTTATCCTGTGTGCAAATGTATAACTTTATTCAAAAGCTGTAAAATGTTTCATAATTCTCTCATGCACAAAAAATAGCCAAACCCAATGATCCATTTGAAAACAACTATTATCTGTCCCACCACCTGCTGTCAGAACACAGCTGTGTCAAAAAAAATAAATAAATAAAAAACAAACTACACAACATAAAAATAAGGAATAGCCTGTATTGAAAGATATTTTAGAACTATATAATAATAACCCATATCTCCATTCGAGTGACTATCTCTCTCCTCTTCCCTATGGCGCTATCTTTATGATTACCACACAAAGCACACAGCCTTCCTGCAGTTGGCTTTCCCAGGCAGCACAAAGATATCGCTCAATTCTACTAGTCTAGCTCTATTATCATATCAGATGTAATTTAATTATGGGGCAGTTTAAGCCAGTCAAATGTGAGCAGACAAATCAGAATGGAGATGCGTCTGACAACTGGAAATTGAATTAAACAAGAAACATCCCTAATGTTGTCTACTAATGTATTGCTTTGTAGTTAAACACAAAATTAACGGGCCTGTGTATTAGACTAGTTCAGGAAAGCATTTTTAACTCCATTGTCTGTTAAAATGTGGTGTATTGTAACCTTAGCTATTTGTGGAAAAGAATGAAACTGCCACTACATTTTAAAAATAATTTTACAGTAAGAACCATAAGAAAGGAACATCTAAGGACAGAACATTTTATCCAGTTAGAAACAGTATTTAGTGTGTAAGTAACTGGACTATCCCAGGCATGGTTCAGTACTGCAAATAGGGTGCAAATCAGTTTTACACTACTACTTCTTGCTACATCTAGCCATTACTGTGTACTCAGAGAGATGCATGCTCTATTATCTCAGGTAAAAGGTGTTAACCATTTTGTTCTGAATGTTACAAGAATTTTGTAGATGAGGTGTCTTCTGCTTTTGAGAGGCACCTGTAACAAATTAGTGGTGGTTGGATTGTCTCAAGTTTGGAACTTTTCATCCTTTAAGGTCTGTTTCAAGTCTTTTGGATTCGAACTGAATGTAGAAGGGACTGGCTGCTCAGGTAAGTGACTGAAAGGGCGTGCAATGCAATACTATGCGCTTTGGAGGTACAAAAATCAAATAATGGATGGTAGCTTTAAAGGGCACTTGTCATCTGTCATCATCTATCGTTTTACATTATTATCGTGTATTGCAGTTGAAATTTAGACAAAGTTATTTTTTGTTTTATTTCCCTGTAGTATGCAGCATTAGTCTAGACTGTATCGGTATCCTGCAGGCTGGACACTGGTGGTCGGGCTGTGTGTGGCAGCAAAGAGGTAGAGAATGAGATCAATACGGCACAATTATTGGAAGCCCAGCGTAATTGATGAACATGTGGCTGGAGAGGACTTCCTCTGGAGCTGAAGCCAATTTCTGCCCAATAGAAAGGGCTCAATAAGTACTATCAAAACAAAGTGCTTTTATTTTGCCCCAGTAAGGTCACATTCGTATCTTTGTAATGAGCACAAGAATATAACTCTTCATATCTTTGATCACAGTTATATCAATGTCTGCTTGCCCTTTAGCTCTCATGAATTATTATTACCAAATACTGATATTTTACGTTGAATAATTTAACTGGGTATTCTTAAATAATTAATAATTCAATTAAATAATAAGAAATAATTTCCCTTGTGGATCAATAAAGTTTGTCTAAGTCTAAGTCTTAATGGCTCTCTATTACTGTAAGTGAAAACTGTTTGGAGTACGTCCTGGCGGTACTTAGGATCACTTATTTTACAGGATACCAAAGTGCCCCATCTTGGATCTGCCACTTGGGGGAACTTGAAGTAGAGTCAATGGTCCTCAAAATTCAAAAATTACCCCAAATCAAAAAGAGCCCTGGGGAAGATTAAAGTGCCGTTGGGAAATAGAAATATGAGCCTATCTGCATACGAAGATGGGTGGATACTTGTTTTTGGAGATTAAAAGCAATAACCTAAATGTTTCTTATTAACATACTCTTCTGTAAGGGAAATTGTACTGCATTTGACCTCACAGAATCGTTGCATCCTGTGATCTCCAAATCTTGCTTTATGTGTCTATGGTCAAGAATCAAGAGTACAAGTTATCCTTATTGTGCATGGTTCAATAGATACAAATGGGTTTCAGCTTCTTGTTATGAGCAAGAGTCTGAGAACATTTCCCCCCAGTAAAAAGATAGAATATTTAGTTTTAAATTGTTAATCACTATGGCAATGAACCTATTTTTCCCATAATTCTGAAACCCATAATGAAACCAATTCCATTACCTCTCATGCAATATATTGGAGAAGGACAGTAGCGGCCAAGAAGGTGATGACTTTGGAGGACCTAAGTGGCTTGGTAGAGGTTTTTTTCTCCGCTTCTTGTAGTAGCCATAAATCTCTCTGTGATTGGAATTTTGAAGAAATGACACACACACACACACACGCACGCACACACACACACACGCAGCTCCGTAAATAACATCAACACTGACCCCAAGAGCGCTCTGATCATCTCGCCCTCTCGCAACCACCTTCCACCACTAAATTTATCTAATTAACCGAAAAACCCCACTCTCCAGTCAATCCCTTATCCCCTAGTCCCTGCTCCGTAATAGTATGTGACAAAACACAAAATTAAACCAACAAACTCTTTTTTACCACCCACCATCTTTTCTGCTGTATTAATTGTTGTTTTCAGATGTGTCTGATCCATGGAGTGGATGCTCCCCGAAAAACAATTTGGCCCGGTCGATTCAGGGTAAATGGCTTTTAAGTTAACTTCAAAATTCAAGGGCTAAATTATTCCTGACAACGTGTCACTTAGCTGGGTGTACTCCATGTTGCTCTAGGCTCCACTTGATTTGTTTTGCTAGTGGATTATAATTGATGCTTCAGACAATTGAGAGGGAAATGCTACGATCAGAAAATTAGCACCCTGTTTTCTGCAGATATGTTGTCTTTTTATTTAGCAACTTTAACCAACCTTTGCTGACCTTTTGTGTGTTGCATCATTAGTAATTTAATGACCATTTTAATCCGAGATAATGTTAATTGGGTGTTTCCGTAAGCGCTGCATAATTTCTTTGAATAAAAGTTTGAATAGAACAAAGACAACTACAGCAGCTAATTACAATTGAATTACACTCAGAATAGCCTATTTACTCTACTGGGCGGATACTTACCACATTATGGGGATTTGCCTCCCTTGTGAGGACAAAATTCAGCTGTGCCCCTTTTCAATTAACATTCTGGGAACTTGGAAGATAAGCAGGGCTGGATGACAGACCTCGGGTGCCACAGTGAGGTGCGTTTCATTCACACAAAGTTCTTCTCTCAAACAGAAAACATTCTGTTCCACCTCGTGATGTCGTGGTAATACAGAAAGTAATACAGTAATACAGAAAGTGCTCCACTGTGCCCATTTTTACTGTGCTAAAGGTAAAAGGAGCTGTTAACTTTAAAAGTACCTCTACATGACATCACAAGGTGGAACAGAGCATTTTGAACTTTGAAGATGTAGGCAGACAAATAATACAGGATTACTCAAACATGTGTGAATGAACCAAAACACAAGACCAAATATGTTTTTGATGAGGTAACAACATTATAACATGGCTTAAAAATCCATTTTGTGTAACATAGGATCTTGTAAGTAAACGTAATGTCCCCAAGAAGCATGCAAACTCAGTATGTGTGTGTGGATGTGTGTTGGTGTGTGAAATAGTTGTTACCTGTATAGCACAGCTCATTAAACTCCACAACAGGTTTCAGACTGAGAGAATGTTCCTTTTACATATTCAGAGGCAACAGATTTGAGCCATTAGTCAAAACAAAATTAGGCAATTATTATGAAGAGGTTGATGGTTATGTTAGAAAACAACATGTTTGGTGGTTCTGCTCTATTAATGTTAAGCATCATTAAATAGTTTACAAATAAGACCAATGTGTAGTACAATATGTTCAGCGGAGATGCTGTTGATTACATCTGCTGAGGTTCACCACCACAGCTGCACCTTTGGCCTCTTCTACCAACATCAGATAATAATGATGGTAATGGAGGATGAATCTACAAACATGTTGCTACTTTCTTTACTTATTAGGCCAGGGGTGTCAAATCTGTAGTTCGGGAGTTACCAGCAACTCTCCACCCACAACCAAGCTCGTCTAATTTCTGAATTATATGCATTGTACTGAATAAAATTTGATTAATTACCATTGTAAATGTATCACTTTGGTGCCTAACTTCTGCACTAATAAATGGATAATGTTTTGTTTCATAGGTTTGTTACTTCCCCATCAAAGGCTGGGTGTAGCTCTTATATTTACTCAGTTTCTTGTAAATCTAAATTCTAAAATTAGTAGCTCTCTGGCATTTCATTTTTATAAATATGACTTACCAAAGGAAAAGGTTATAGGCCCTGGTATTGGGCTATGTATGTAGTAAATCGAATAGATTAAGCCTTCAGACAAACTTTATTGATCCACAAAGTAAATTGTCTCTCTTTTTTTCTCTTTTTTCTTCTGTGAGAAGCCAGTATCAGCGATCACATTTTGTGCGTCTGCTACGCTGTCATGAGCTGTGAGCGAATGTCAGAGTCCAGCCATGGCCCACGACTCCGAGCACAGTTTTCCACAGTTCTGATGGTCGCCTACCTAGTGGCGGACAACTTTATAAACTAATCAAAGCGGCACAATGGGAATAATGTGGTCATGACAGAAAAGAATGTGAGGAAATCTGGCATTGCAGCATTAGGACCGCAGACAGGGTAAGAAAACACACTTTAGGACAGTGAGCACCTTTTGTACAGTTCCTGATCAAACCCAACTATAGAGCAGTGCTGAGGCAATACAGGAAGCAGGCGGGGGTCTGTGCTCTGCTGTGGGAGGGCATCCGGATGGAGCACGAACATCCAACACAGCGCATGTTTAAGCATGTTAAGCAATATATTTTCAAATAAGCCTTAAGCATTTTACATATTGTTTTTCAGTGGACAAGATATTTATTTTTACGATTCTGGCAATTCACTGAACGCTGCACACCCTCAGTCTGCTCCACTCACCCTGATATTCAGGCACAGCACACCTCTAGTTTAGAGCTCCACACTCCAGAACTGCACTTGTGCTAAGATCAGGGGCTAAGATGATCATTTAACCTGAAGATTAGGTGTCCACCCCTAATGTTAATGTTAAAGGACCATTTTCCTTGTTTCACAATGATAATAATAATCACTCTTTATTTAGGGAATAGAATATCATTCACAACATTAAATCCTGGTATTTTCTTTTACATTACCACGTGGTCTTATATCAGTGTAATTCCTGTGTGTGTATACTAATATATGTGGTCTTATACTTGTCCTGATACAGCTACAGGAATTATTCTAATGCTCTTTCTGTCCAGTGAATGTGACTTTTTACTATCAATACAAGTTCATATCCGTCTAGTTTTAACTAGTTTTAATAGTGATTAGTATCTGATTTTTGACAAACAATCTGGGGACATGTTAATACAATTTTCAATAAAAATGCCACATACCCAACTTTGCCTAAACTCTCAACAAACTGCAAACTGAAGGCTTCCCATGACTTACTCAACAGATGAATCGACAGCTGTGTGCAAAACGAAGGCTTGTTTAAGTGAAGAGATTTTCATTTTGTTAGTGCAATCGACATAACAGACAAACAAACAAAAGCCTTTCCAATTAAAACTTGAGCTGAGTGGAATAAGCCCACTTGCCGAGGCAATGTTCAGATCTTTCCATGTGAGTCATCAGGAATATTCTTGTGTTTAATTTGACGGAGGACTGAAGACCATCTGCTGAGACTTGTGCAAAAACGAAGCCTGTCTGATCATTCCAGTCTCTGTCTGTGGATGCACGCTTCATCAAAATCAATACAATCCTTTCGTTTTTAGATTGACAGCCTTGTTTGCATATCACAGGTAATGGGAGTTTTTGAACTTATAAAAGCAACATATTGAACTGATCAAGCTTCTACAGCCTTTGACTTGATAGTCATTAGTCATGGTGTGTGTTTCTCAGCTAATTTTAAACAGATTAAAGGTGCTGTACCTGCATTTTACTTACTCTTAAAATGTGAAAAACAGTGTTTGTAGGTATCCAAAGTTATGCACAGAGTCTTCTAATTATTCACCACATTTAGTTTATAAGCAGCAATACTAAAAATGGCTTGTACGCTAACCGCACACTTCCTGAAGTGAATGCTTCATAATTAGAGACACACAACACACAGCACACAACAGACCTCAAGAGCTGATTATACAATATCTCTGTACAATGGCACAGTGGATACAATGGATACATTTTTTTTCTCAAATGCATGGAAAAATACTAAGCACAGCCCTTGTTCTATGCTAAAATGTGAATGCTCTTATTGAATTCATTCATTTATTATTATTTTACATTGTTTCCAAAAATCAAAAGTCTGTAATACAGTTAGGTCTATTTAGTTATTGCCTAAAATGTCATGATGTCTAAGACCTACAAATATAAAATCAATACAAAATTTTCCAACAATGTCTGACTAAAATGTATTATTAACATTCAGTGCTTTCTTTGTAAAAAATACACTTTTTCAATTATAAAGCCTGCTCCATGTTTTTGCATTTCTTTGCTTTCCGTCCACTGGCCGAGCGCCTGTGGCATACCTTTTATTAAAGAATGCAATATCCTTCACCGTAAAGCTCTTATTGCACACACACGGTCTGGAGCTCATAGCTTGGCAGCAGCTTCGTCTTAAAGAAATGAGGGGGGCTGGGGAGCAATTAGATGCAGCAATTTTTGAACGCTCTCCTCTTCAGCAGCACTGTTTTCCTCACGAGAAATCTCAAAGTCAAATTTAACATCTTTGATCATTTACAGCCATATGGCACTGTCAAGCCTCAACCAACATGCGATGTGTTTATGGTCCTCAGATTTGCTTGGTTATACCTAAACTGTGCACAATATCCTCGAGGCCCAGCCCTGCTTAGGCTCTGAGATATGACCAGATCAGGCTTTGACAAAGATATTTGGTCTATTCTCAAATTGGTGGTGGTACTTTTGCACTTGATGTTACAAAGTAAGTCAGTTTATACAATACAGCATAAGTCATTTTTAGGTGTGGCAGTGTAGTGGTCAGGGGGGTGCTGCCTGTTGGTCTCTATAAGATGTTATTTGCTTTGTCTTTTATTGCACAAAATGACCTTGAAAAACATGCATTCATTCATACATTCATACTGTGAGCACGGCCACTTCTCCACAGGTTCACATGTGTATTCTCGCTTTCCCTGGTAAAGTCTATGCCAGGGTACTGGAGAGGAGAATCTGGCCGATAGTCGATTCAGGAGGAGCAGTGTGGTTTTCGTCCCAGTCGTGGAACACTGGACCAGCTCTACACTCTTCATCGGGTGCTCGAGGGTTCATGGGAGTTTGTCCAACTAGTCCACATGTGTTTTGTGGATCTGGAGAAGGCATTCACAGCCTTTGCTTAATACTTTGTTGATCCACCTTTGGCAGCAATTACAGCCTCAAGTCTTTTTATAATATAATGCCACAAGCTGCAGTAATTCTCAAGCTCCATCAGGTTGGATGGAAGACGTCTGTGCACAGCCATTTTCAGGTCTTTACAGAGATGTTCAATCGGATTCAATTCTGGACTCTGGCTGGGCCACTCCAGGACATTCACAGAGTGGTTCTGAAGCCGATCCTTTGAGATCTTGGCTGTGTGCTTCGGGTTGTTGTCCAGCTGAAAAATGAACCTTCGCCCCAGTCTGAGGTCAACAGCTCTCTGGAGCAGGTTTTCATCCAGAATATCTCTGTATATTGCTGCATTCATTTTTCCTTCTATCCTGAACCCAACTCTCAAGGAGTTGGGTTCCAGAGCCAATGCTGTTCGTGGTGAGATGAGGCTGACTATATCTAGCTGGTAACACTCAACCTTCCACACAAGCTCAGCCTCCTTCCCCCCCAACAAGGTGACATTCCATGTCCCCAGAGCTAGTCTCCATGTCCGGGCATCCGGTCGTCGAGGCCCCCGCATTCGACCACCGCCCACATCCCTTTGCATCAGCCCCATGTGGATCCTCCCGTGGGTGGTGGGCCAACGGGAGGATGGCCCCATGTCACTCCTTTGGGCTGTGCTCAGCCGGACCCTGTGGGGCGAGGTCCAACCACCAGATGCTCGACGCTGACGAGCGCCCAGCCCAGGCTTGGGGGTGGGGCCCCTGTAGCGCCAATCCGGGCAACGTAACTGGTCTCTGTATCGTTCTCGTCATCATGGGGCTTTTGAATACTTATGTAAATGTGATTTATTAGTTTTCTATTTTTAATAAATTAAAGAAATGTAAAAAAAAAAACAAAAAACTTGTTTCACATTGTTATAATGGGGTATTGTGTGTGAGGTAAGAGATGAATAAAATACAATTTGGAATCAGGCTGTAACATGACAAAATGTGGGAAAAAAAGTAAGCACTGTGAATACTTTCCAGATGCACTGTATATATATATAAAAATGGTAGCTGTAGATTTCTGCTCAAGCTATCCCACCAGCCAATTTTTCCACTTTATAATTCATCTGTAAGGCGGGGACAGAAAACCCCTGACCAGAGTTGGATAAAATGGATTTTGTCTTGGTTCCAGTGCAGGTTTTGTGCCCAGAGCTTTCCTTGGAGCTGGACAGAGCTGTGTGCATTGTGTAATCGAAGCCTGGAGAGATGGCCGGGTCAGCTGGGCTCTTCAGAGTGAATAGTTTGGTGGCGGAGGGTAGCTGAGGTGAAAAGAAGGCCACAGTGCACAGTCATGGTTTGGGTCCTCGGTCAGGGAGATTAGCCACGGCATGCGCTTTTACTGATGGAGCACTTACTGTGTTCCAGTCTGGCTGCACAGATATCGATGGAAATATAGGGATGTGAATAAGGACTTAGTTACAGCTCTTAACATCAGTGAGCAGTTTGGTCTGATATGAACCATGGAAATACGTTTTGGAAATCTATTCTGCAAGGTTATGGATTGAGAGGGAAAAGTCCAAAATAGGCACTTGAACATTACATTACATTGACAAAGAAAAATTGAATAAGCTTGTGTCAAAGGCCTACCAAATACAACATAATGACTATGACTTCACAATGACTTCAATTCTATTCAAGCTTTGAAAGTGTAGAAAAATGCTTATATTTTCACAGTTTGAATTCACTGAAGAGTGAATTAGTGGCTTTTTTACAAGCTAAATGGTGTTTCTTCAGTATTCTCATTTAAAATACCATAAGTGTATTAGTGTGTTGTAACGTGATAATTGTCTTAAACCAACAATTCCATGTCCAAAGAATAAAAGAAACCTTGAGGATAACCACAGTGAAGGAGAGATGGATGGGTAGCCAAATGCATACCGCCAATACACAGCTATGAATAATACTGTACACTGCTCACTTTCATATTGACTGGTAACGTGTCCAAAAACCTTTGAAATTTCAGTTTGGGATATTAAATATTGTGAAACTGTATTTTTTAATCCATAAAATAAACATCTTAATAAGTAGGTATAATCTGAAAAAAATTGCATCCTTGTCTTTCACACCATATCAACAATAAAGCAAAATGTTTCACTGAAGAGCACACAGCTGCAGGATCAATTGTCCTTTCACTCCTGTCACTGATTGAAAAGTGGTGTAGAAAAATCGACTTATAAACAAGGCAATAGGTCCCCCCTTGAAGCCAGTATTGGTCTATGGAAATGACTAGCTACAAACAACACTAGAAAAAACCCACAAGGCAATTCAACTGAAAGATCTCATGTTTGGGAAATAAGGGGGGATATTATTTCTGCTACGTTGCACAATGGACTGATCTCTTGTACAAACTGTATTATAATAAACCACACACTACTCAAATAGAAGAGGCATTCTTGAAAGGCAGTACAAAGAGGATTGAGTAACAGCGATGAAAGACAAGAGTTGCATTTGAAATACACATGTTAGGAGAGCACTTCAAACATAGCATACACTCTCTCTAACAGGGATACAGCAAACCACATTGGATGATATATAAGGTACAGCCAATTATGTTATATTATGGATTTTAGGTGCAGCATCATAGTGTAGTATAATGAATATGGATATGACTGAATGGTTGTCTGTTATTGTTTGTCAATCCAACTAACTGTCCAAACATGACCACCCACACATCCCTGCACAACATAAAAGGCATACAATAACTTTAAAATATAATAAGTACAGGCATTCCGTAATCATAAGGCCAGTGCACTGTGTCCAGTCTTGTTACATTCAGGTCACGATACAATACATACTCAGCATTTCACAGCCTATTATCCAATCCAACTTTATTTGTACAGCACATTTTACCAACGCAAAATCTTCTGCACAGAATCAGCACAATATAAATTAACACTTAAAAAAAATTAAGCATAGAATAAAATAAATAAAATAAATAA
>KN503630.1:2944-17659 GCA_000787155.1 Scartelaos histophorus | reverse complement strand
GAATAGGGCTAGAACAGGGCTAGAACACCGGGAGTAAACTAGGACTAGAACAGGACTAAACAAGGACTAGAATAGGACTAAAATAGGGCTAGAAGAGGGCTAGAATAGGGCTAGAACAGGGCTAGAACACCGGGAGTAAACTAGGACTAGAACAGGACTAAACCAGTACTAGAACAGGGTTAAACTAGGACCAGAAGAGACCCAGTCAGGTCAGGATTTAACAAGAACTAAACCAGGACTGGAATAGGACCAGACCAAGTCCACATCAGGATTAAAACGAGCCTCCACAGTCGGGGTTTAAGTTGCTCTGGTCCGTGTCTGTATCAGGACTGTATTATATTACTTTATTGATTTTACTCCTTGATTATTCTTTCAAATTATTTTATCTTTTCAATAAGTTCAGATAATCAAGTTGTTTAGAAAGCGTAAGACCTGAGCTATTTTTGACTCCATTTGACCCAGATGACGGGCTGTAGAAGATCCTGGTTTAGTAAAGATCAAATATTTAGTTTACACAACACATTCAGATGTTTCCTGTGTCATTTCCTTTAAATTACAGCTTTGTCTTAGCCATAGACTGTATAAAGAAATGGACCGAGTGAGTGTAACAGGATTTAACAAGAACTAAACCAGGACTGGAATAGGACCAGACCAAGTCCACATCAGGATTAAAACGAGCCTCCACAGTCGGGGTTTAAGTTGCTCTGGTCCGTGTCTGTATCAGGACTGTATTATATTACTTTATTGATTTTACTCCTTGATTATTCTTTCAAATTATTTTATCTTTTCAATAAGTTCAGATAATCAAGTTGTTTAGAAAGCGTAAGACCTGAGCTATTTTTGACTCCATTTGACCCAGATGACGGGCTGTAGAAGATCCTGGTTTAGTAAAGATCAAATATTTAGTTTACACAACACATTCAGATGTTTCCTGTGTCATTTCCTTTAAATTACAGCTTTGTCTTAGCCATAGACTGTATAAAGAAATGGACCGAGTGAGTGTAACGGCTCCAGTCAAATGAAGCTCAGGAGGCCAGCAGTTATAGGGGCAAGTTCGTAGCATAAGTTCGTAGCAGAATGTATTTATATCAATATAAACACACCACGATCACGTAGAGCAGGTTAATACGAACATTTTAAGACCAAAATGACTAGATTGGCAGCGACGATTTTTCACTGTCAATTGGAGCCAGAGTGGATGGACCCGGAAGCACCCTCATGCTCACTTCCTGTTTCGAACACGGTGCTAGCATGTGAGCTGTGTCCATTTCTACCAATACTGTCTTTTGTCTCTTTTTGGAGCATGTCCGCAGACCAGCTGACAATTATTCGTTGATTTGAAGCCGGGGGTGTTCTGAATGTACGTGTATAGCGGAATTTTCAGCAGTTGCCATGGTGACACAGCGCCCACATTAGCAAAAACTGTCGGAAAAAAAATGCCAAATGTTTTTTTTTTTCTTTTTAAAGCTTAAAAACTCAAGAAAAAAAAAAAAATTTGGCATTTTTTTTCTTTAGTTAAACAACAAATTTTAAATAAATACGAGCGTTCGCGGTTGGCTAACGCTAGCTAGCTTATCGCTGTAGTTTTATTTGAGACGGACTTGGCGGCGCAAATCGGTTCACAGTCGATTAGTTGCGATTAACTGATTAACTTCTCCCTAATGAGGATACAGCCCAACTTGGTAAAGTACCGAAAATTTTCCCTTTCTCTGTCAATACGATTTTCTCAGGCTGTAATGGAAAAGAAAATATTCCAGTCACGCTAGCTTACTTCATGCTAACGGAGAAAACTTTTAACTTTGTGCCAGTTTTTGTTTCATACGAATTGGTCCAATAATTATAGAGAAATTGACCATAAATAAAGTGTTGTTTTGTCCTGGTTTTTAGTCTGGACCTCGTTTAGTCCTGGTTTAGTCCTGGTTTAAATACGGATGTCCGATTAATCGTGGTGGGAAAGGGAGGATGAGAATAACTGGGATTTCAAAATCATCGGAATTATTATTTTCTTATAGGCAGGCAGGTTTGGACTTGGTTTAGAGAGGTAGTCCTAGGTTAGTCCTGGTTTTGCCCGGATGTAGACCTGGTTAAGTCCAATTATAGTCCTGGTTTAGTTCAGCTGTAGCAATAGACTGGGTTATGTCCAGCTGTAGACCTGATCCTGGTTTAGTCCTTGGTATAGACCTGATTTAGTCCAGTTATAGACCCGGCTCACGTGTGGTCTTGTTGCAGGGCCCTGAAGGATGTCGGCCTGGACTCAGCTGGGACTGTTGCTGTGGAAGAACTTCACCTACAGACGAAGACAGACCGTAAGAACCAGGCGGAGGGTTCTATCCCCACTGCCTTTGTGCCCATGAGCCTCTCCTCTTCTCTCTGTTATGTTCTTTTCTTAGTTCTCTCGATACTAAAAAAAACCCTGGTCCTCCCCTGGTTCAGACTCAGTCAAGTCTTAGTTTAGTTCTGCTTTACTTCTGGTTCAAGCCTGGTTTAGTCCTGGCTTACTCCTGGTTCAGTTTTTGTTTAGTCCTGGGTTAGTCCTGGTTTAGTTCTGGTTCAAGCCTGATTTAGTCCTTGTTTACTTGTGGTTCAGTCTTAGTTTAGTACTGGGTTCGTCCTGGGTTAGTCCTGGGTTAGCCCTGGTTCAGCCCTGGTTTAGTTCTGGTTTAGTTCTGGTTCAAGCCTGATTTAGTCCTTGTTTACTTGTGGTTCAGTCTTAGTTTAGTACTGGGTTCGTCCTGGGTTAGTCCTGGTTCAGCCCTGGTTGGGTCCTTTTTGGGTCCTGGTTGGGTCCTGGTTTGGTCCTGGTTGGGTCCTGGGTTAGTTCTGGTTCAGTCTTGGTTCAGTCTTGGTTTAGTCCTGGATTACTCCTGGTTCAGCCCTGGTTTAGTCCCGGTTTAGTCCTGGTTCAGTCCTGGATTACTCCCGCTTTAGTCCCGCTTTAGTCCCGCTTTAGTCCCGCTCTAGTCCCGCTCTAGTCCCGCTCTAGTCCCGCTCTAGTCCCGGTTTAGTCCCGCTCGTGCCCTCAGGTGTTGATAACACTGATAGTGAGGACACAGTGACTCTTCTTATCAGCGCTGATAAAACCTGATAACCACGAACAAGAAAACACTCAAGACATTACTCGAAAACCCAACCAAGACCCAATCAATACAGGTCTGCCCTAGAACTGGAACAGACGTCTAAACCAAGATCTGAACTGGGTCTAAACCAGGTCTCGCCCGCTGCGCTCTGGTTTTATGGCTGTGAGTGTGAGTGTAGATCGATTCTAATCTAATATTAATGCTTCCTAACAAGCCACTTCCTGTCGGACATACTGCTTCTGCTCAGATTCTTCAGGTTTCACTCTGAGGCCTGGTTTAAACTCTGCTCTGGTCTAGTTTTAGTCCTGGTCTAGGTTTAGTTTTGTTTTAAACCCAGCTTTTCTGGTCTGAGTCCTGGTTTAGTCTTTGGTTTGGGTTCAGAGGGTCCAACTTTTTTCAGTTCCTATACCGATCTCAGCACTTTAGATTTTAGCATCTGCAGAGACTGGAAATATATTTTAAACATGTTTTTTGTGTTTTGTAGCTGTTATTTACCGCTTAAAGGTCCCATATTACATATTATTTTTTGATCTACTTGATGTTTTAATGTAGTTTCCTCATCACAAACGGACCTGGAGTTGCGTTTTGTTTCATTCTCACATGTTTAACACACAAACCCTGCAAATTTAGGCTGAGTTCTTCCCTCTGAAAACACTCTGTTCCACCTTGTGATGTCATGTGGTCATACAGGAAGTGCTCCACTGTGTTTTTAAACTCCGCACACTAGAGTCATTTGGATTGATTTCAGCTCTGGAATTGCTGATCTCTGCTGAACTAAAGGTAAAAAGGATCTGAAAATTAAAAATGAGCTTGAAAACTACCTCTTCGTGACATCACAAGGTGGGACAGAGCAATTTGAGCTTTGGAGATAGACAGACTAATCGTAAAAGAGTTTCTCAAACATATGTGAATCAAACGAAACACAACTCCAGGTCTGTTTTTAATGAAGTAGAATGAACCTGGACTTAACCAGAAAAATATATATACATAAAATACAGACAATATGATTATTTCCAATTAAATATTTATTAATCTGAACCAAAACATATATTCAGGCAGAATAGACAATATGATGATGTGTTGTGAAATACTAATGATGTTTAAAGTGCTTCTGACAAGTTTTTGTTGATGCTATTATAACTATAAATAAGTAAAAATAAATAATAAATATATACAAAATAAAAGTTAAAACATTATTAGACTTCAGTTTAGAGGACCAACCAGGATATTGACAGAAACTACATTTTGGTTATGGCAAATTTTCATGGATTGGCACCAATATTCAATTCCAGGATCCAAACCAGTGCATTTATTTGTGATTTAGATCCCAGTCCTGGGTCCTGGTTTAGTCCTGGTTCAGTTCTGTTGCTCACACAGACTTCAATAAAAAACAAGATCTGTTGAAGCACAGGACGGATCAGGCTTAAAATCTCACTGTCTTCTGACCCTCTGCTCCTCTGACTCTCTGCTCCTCTGACCTTCTCCTCCTCTGATCCTCTCCTCTGACCTTCTCCTCTGACCCTCTCCTCTGCTCCTCTGACCCTTTCCTTTGACCTTCTCCTCTTCTGACTCTCCTCTGACCCTCCTCTTCTGACTCTCTGCTCCTCTGACCCTCTGCTCTTCTGACCCTCTGCTCCTCTGACCCTCTGCTCCTCTGACCCTCTGCTCCTCTGACCCTCTCCTCTGATCCTCTGTGTTTTCAGTTGCAGTTGTTGGTGGAGATTCTGTGGCCACTCTTCATCTTCTTCATCCTCATCGCCGTCCGACTCAACTACCCCCCCTACGAACAGCATGAATGTGAGTGTGCATCTACCACCCGGTTTAGTCCTGGTTTAGTCCTGGTTGGTTACTAGTTTAGTCCTGATTAAGTCCTAGTTTGTTTGAAGTTTAGTCTTGTTTTGTTACTGGTTTAATCCTGGTTTAGCCCTGGTTTGTACCTGGTTTGGTCCTGGTTTGTTACTAGTTTAGTCCTGGTTTAGTTCTGTTTTAGTCCTGGTTTAGTTCTTGTTTAATCCGGGTTTAGTCCTAGTTTTGTCCTGTTTTAGACCTGGTCCTGTAATAAAACAGTTTGTTCCAGTCCGCGTAGCCATTTGAGTTGGTTTATGTTTTAGTCTTGAATAAATTGTTGTTCTCCCGGGTTCGGTTTAGTCTGGGCATTGATCCTGGTATTAGACCTGGTTTAGTTCTGGCTTAGTACTGGTCCTGGCCTGGTTTTGTGCGCACATATAGAGAGGTAAATGTGAACTTGTTCAGACATGTTTGGAATCTTGAGTGAAATCCTCCGCCTCCAGGTTCACTTTAAAGACCGAAGGAAACGAGGAGACGGGGACATAAAGAGGAAGGGACTAGGAGACAAGGAGACAAGAGGAAATGAGGAGACTAGGACATAAGTAGACAAGAGGAAGGAAACAAGGAGACTAGGAAAGGAACTAGGACACAAGGAGACAAGAGGAAGGAAACAAGGAGACAAGGAAAGGGACTAAGACACAAGGAGACAAGAGGAAGGAAACAAGGACACTAGGAAAGGGACTAGGACACAAGGAGACAAGACGAAGGAAACAAGGATGCAAAAGGAAATGGGGAGCTAAGGAAGGAACTAGGACACAAGGAGACAAGAGGAAGGAAACAAGGATGCAAAAGGAGACCAAAGGAAATGAGGAACTAGGGAAGGACCTAGGACCTAGTAAACTGACTAGGACACAAGGAGAAAAGAGGAAGGGACTAGGACACAAGGAGACAAGAGGAAGGGACTAGGACACAAGATGAAGGGACTAGGATGCAAGGAGACAAGAGGAAAAGGGGAAACCACTTGACTAGGACACAAGGAGAGGAGCTAGGACACAGACTAGGACACAAGGAAACAAGTGGAAGGGACTAGGAGACACAAGGAAGGAAACGAGGAGCTAGGAAAGGCATAAGGACACTAGAAGACATGAGTCATTTTTAACATGAGTCATTTTTTTTTTCTCCAATGAATGAATTTCTGGGATATGATTTTGAATTTGACAGTGTGGAATGCGTTGTGAAAGTTTGTGTAATTCCACTGAAACTCTTAAGCTATAAAAAAAAAAAGTTAAAAATGCAAAAGCAGGTGTAACACTACGCATGAAGTCAACTTAACTCAACTTAACTTAAAATGTTGAAATACCAGTGTTTAAAATGACTCAACACAAGGCGAACTACATTCAAACTGATTAAAAACACCACCTCCAGGTTAATTTTAAAGACCAAAGGAAACAGCATGACTAAGTGTGGGTCTACACCTGGTTTAGTCCTGGTTTGACCCTGGTTTGGTCCTGTTTAGCCCTAGTTTAGTCCAGGCTGGTTACTAGTTTAGTCCTGGTTTGTTTGTAGCTTTGTAGCTGTTAAAATATTGAAATACAAGTGTTTAAAATGACTTGTAACACAAGGCTAACTATATTTAAACTTTAAAACACCACCTCCAGGTTCACTTTAAAGACCAAATGAAACAAGGAGACAAGGACACAAGGAGAGGAGCTAGGAAACAGACTAGGACACAATGAGGCAAATGGAAGGGACTCGGAGACAAGAGGAAGGAAACGAGGAACTAGGAAATGGACTGGGTCGCAAAGAGACTAGCTAGGGAAGGGACTAGGACACAAGGAAACGAGTGGAGGGGACTAGGACACAAGGAGACAAGAGGAAACAAGGAGACTAGGATTCAACGAGAGGAGCTAGGAAAAAGACAAGGACACAAAGAGACAAGAGGAAGGAAACAAGGAACTATATGAATATTTGAGACCTTTGCTCCCTCAACGCTTCTCCTACAGGAAATGTGTGGCACCCCCGTGGTGCAGAAAAGAGAAATAAAAGCAGAAAAAGCAGAAGTCCTTTAGGTAAGCTTTAGGGTTTAGCCATGACTCACCACTGCAAATACCACAGTCATGTAAACAGATTTAGGAAGCAGTTAGAGCAAGGAGACAAGGACACGAGGAGGCATCTCTGAGAAACAAGTGGGATTGTCCCTTTTCCCTTTTTAAATCCAGAATCTGATTAGAGGCCCATGGACTTTATTGAATTGAAAAAAACGGAAATGTATAGAGTTAAAAGGAGGAGAATGAGTGAAAGGAGAAAGTGAAATGTCAGAATGAGATTTCACTAACTCTAACATAACGTCATCATTTCTCAGAAAGGGAGAGGGAGAGAGAAGAGAGGAGCAGAGAGAGAATAGAGGAGCAGAGAGAGAGAATAGAGGAGCAAAGAGAGAGAATAGAGGAGCAAAGAGAAAAGAGGAGTAGAGAGAGAGAATAGAGGAGCAAAGAGAGAGAATAGAGGAGTAGAGAGAGAGAATAGAGGAGCAAAGAGAGAGAATAGAGGAGCAAAGAAAGAGAATAGAGGAGCAAAGAGAAAAGAGGAGTAGAGAGAGAGAATAGAGGAGTAGAGAGAGAGAATAGAGGAGCAGAGAAAGAACTGGGGAGCAAACAGAAGAGAAGGTGTGACAGAGGAGGGCGCAGAGATAGAGAGAAGAGCCGGAGAAGAGCTGGAGAAAAGCACTGTAGATGTTTGTGGGAGCAGAGGATGTGGTTTTTATCTAATCAGATTCGGCCTCACGCCAAAGTTCAGTCCAGTTGTAAATATTATCAGGACAGGTGCGGCAGGACACGTGCACCCGGAGCATCTCTCAGGGTTTAATCCGGGTTTATTATGGGGTCATTACTGGTTTAGTGGGTCATCTTATTATTTTCTCTCTTATTTATTTCACTCTCATTTCTAAGTGTCTTTTTAACACCCCGGGTCACAAACAGTAAAAACTACATCAGTATGATTTTAAAACATTTGGAGTTTTGAGGTGGGACTGGAATTGGGTCAATTCCCAGTTCAGTTCGGTTTATTCCCAGTTCAGTCCCAGCTCAGTCCCGGTTCATTCCCAATTCATTCTTGGTTTGGTCCTGGTTCAGTCCTGGTTCAGTCTAGGTCCAGCCCCAGCTTAGTCCTGGTCCTGTCTTTGGTCATTCCCGGTTCATTCCCGGTTCATTCCCGGTTCATTCCCGGTTCATTGCCTTTTCAATCCCGGTTCATGCCCGGTTCATGCCCGGTTCATTCCCGGTTCATGCCCGGTTCAGTCCCGGTTCAGTCCTGGTTCAGTCTAGGTCCAGCCCCAGCTTAGTCCTGGTCTTGTCTTTGGTCATTCCCGGTTCATTCCCGGTTCATTCCCGGGAATGAACCTTTTCAATCCCGGTTCATGCCCGGTTCAGTCCCGGTTCAGTCCTGGTTCAGTCTAGGTCCAGCCCCAGCTTAGTCCTGGTCTTGTCTTTGGTCATTCCCGGTTCATTCCCGGTTCATTGCCTTTTCAATCCCAGTTCATGCCTGGTTCATTCCCGGTTCATTCCCGGGAATGAACCTTTTCAATCCCGGTTCATGCCCGGTTCAGTCCCGGTTCAGTCCTGGTTCAGTCTTGGTTCATTTCCGGTTCATTCCCAGTTCATTGCCTTTTCTGTCCAGGTTCACTGCCGGTTCAGTCCCGGTTCTTTTCTGATTCCTTCCTGGTTCATCTCCGGTTCCTTCCCTGTTTAGTCCTGGTTCAGTCCCGGTACCTTCCCGGTTCAGTCCTCTGGCCGCTCCCTCAGCTCCTGTGAGTCTGGTTTCTCACAAAGACACAATTTCACGCTCACGTTCGCTCTTTTGTCGTTTATTTCTGCTCGTGCTCAGTTCATGTCCTGACACCTCTGCCTGGCCCCGCCCACTTCACGCAGTCCCATTCATCCTCCCACCCACGGACTTCCACTCTGTTTGCTTTGGGCCTTAGTCCGGCTTTAGACCTGGATTATATCTTGTTTTGATCACTTTTCAACACAATTTCGCCCTGTGTCACCTACTTACCCATTTTCTGAATGAATTACGGGTCAGTCCTAGTTGTACTTTAGTCCCAGGATTGTTAAATCCTGGTTTAGTCCAGATTTGGTCCTGGTTCACTTATGGGTTAGTCCAGGTATATAGTTTACTCTAGGCGTAGTCTTTATGTAGATCTTGTTAGGACTTGGTTTGTCTTGGTCTAATTATGGTTAAGTCCTAATTCTGATGTAGTCACGCTTGTCCTGATTTAGTCCTGGAAAAGTTCTTATTTAGTCCTGTTTAGTCCTTGTTTAGTCCTGATTTAATCCTTCCTTAGATCTAATCCTGGTTCTAATCCTGGATCTAGTCCTGGTGTAGTC
Organism: Scartelaos histophorus; assembly: GCA_000787155.1. Taxonomy (NCBI): domain Eukaryota; kingdom Metazoa; phylum Chordata; class Actinopteri; order Gobiiformes; family Gobiidae; genus Scartelaos; species Scartelaos histophorus. The sequence continues at coordinate 8,409 of KN503630.1, read as the reverse complement.
TTCGTGTAGTCTTGGTCTAGTCTTTGTCTCTAGCCCTGGTCTAGCCCTGGTCTAGCCCTGGTCTAGTCTTGGTCTAGTCTTGGTCTAGTCTTGGTCTAGTCGTGGTCTAGTCTTGGTCTAGTCCTAGTCCCGGCCTAGTCCTAGTTCAGTCTTGTCCTTGTTTACTCCTGGTCTAGTCGTAGTTTAGTCTCTAGTCCTGGTCTCATCCTGGTTCTGTTTTTCTTTTTTCCAGGTCACTTCCCAAACAAGGCGATGCCGTCGGCGGGCACGTTGCCGTGGATACAGGGGATTCTGTGCAACGCCAACAACCCGTGCTTCAGGAACCCCACGCCCGGAGAGAGTCCCGGGGTGGTCGGGAACTTCAACGACTCCATGTAAGACCAGAGCAAGTCTGAATAAAGGGCCAAAAAACACCAAAACCACTTTTTCACTCATTATCTGTGTAAATGGGTCTAAAAATCAACTACGGCCAAAACATTTGAATTTTTAGGTTGGGCTAATGGCTCCAGTGATTCAGATGCAGGTTATTACGCAACGGACACAGACACCGGCCCCCTCACCCTCGCCTCCTACTGGCCCTGTTGGTCACTGCGGTGTCCTTCCGAGTCCTGAGACTGCACCTTTTAAGTATTTTAAGCCGAGTTTAACCGAAGTGTTTTGTGTTTGTCAGAATTTCTCGTCTTTTCTCCGATGCGAAGAAGATCCTGCTCTACAGCCAGAACAACAAGAACCTGGAGGGCTTCAAGGAGCTCGCTGTTGCCCTCCGCGGGCTCCAGGAGAGCAGGACAGGTCAGTCACACCAGCACGCACCTGTCCACACACTTGCACCTGTCCACACACACTCGCACACCTGTCAATCCAGAGAGATGCTGGAATCTCTACCTAAAACCAGGCCAAAATTCGAACTCCCGTTAGACTGTGTATATAAATGGACTTAGCTAACCTGCTAACTGCTTCCTGTGTTCAGTTCTAATTCACTTCCTATTGAAAAACCGTAGCCCCTCTCTCTATAACTGCTGTCGGGCTCCTCATTTTGGTCTTAAAATGTTAATATTAACCCGCTCTACATGATTGTGGGTTTTTTATTTCATTATTTTCTCCCTAAATCAAGATATGAACGTTGTTAATAGACTGATCAATTGTCTTCTAGCGTTAGCAACAGGTTTGATTGACGGTGTGTGCCTCCTGCCCATAAAACTATAATAAAATCTGAAGGTGAAACCAAGATGGCGTCGTATTATTTTCTATATCCTGCACTCATTGGCTCATGGGCCCAAAAGTAGCTGCACGCTGTGGAGCGTTTGGACCAATCAGAGCGAGAGATGCTAGTGCGGAGCTAGAGTGGGGGTTAGGCTAAGTCTTACAAAGCTAACTTTTAAACGTTTTGAGGATTTAAACATTTTTGTCGTGAAAATAAAAAAGAATCCCTAATATGAATTCCCAAAAATGCGTTGTGCTTCTATGGGAGAATTCTTTCTGGAGCTGCAGTACCTGGAGCGGCCACTAGTTGGTCTCAAACATAGACTGTATAAAAGAAGTGGAATAAGCAAGTGTGACGTCACCCACAGTGTTCAGCCCCGCTCAAATGAGGCTCGAGATGCTTCACGGTTACAGGATCTATGTTATAAATAGAATATGTTATGAATGAATTTTTTGACAAACAAAATAACGGGAAAAAAAATCAGGATCATGTGTCGCGGGTTAATAAGAACATTTTAAGGCAAAGATGACGAGGACCAGTGCAGCAGGTCCAGAGAGACGAGCCACAAGATCCTGATGTAAGTCAATTGGAGCCAGGGTCAGATGGAGCCGGAAGAGCCTCCTGGAGCACTTCCTGTTAGGCTAACGGGTTAGCTATGTCTATTTATATATACAGTCTATGGTCTCGAGCCATTACAGAGGGGAAAACGCCTTATCTGTTTTTATTATAGATCCATGCTCTTGCTGAACCAGCGGGGCGACCAGGAGGGGACATTTTTTAAGTTTTTTTACATTTTTGTTTTACTGTTAATGTAAGGTCAGTGTGTTTTTGTGCAATTTTTATGAATGAATGTTGCAGAGACTAATGGGGATCCTTAAAAAAAACAAACAAACAAATAAGCTTTATACCGACAACCACCTGGCTCCCGATTGGCCCTTTGGTTGCCGTGATAGTCGCGGTCGGAATTCCCAATATGGATCTTGACTCCAGATTCAACCGTGCGAGCCCCAATGAGCCACAATAGGCGAATCTGGCTCATTACATCTCCAAAACAAAAATCTCCATGACAAAAATTTCCAAATGTTTTCCTTGATTTCCTTGAGTGATGAAGTCCATTCTACCCCTGTATTTATCCAACCACACCCCGACATCTGCAGATTAACCACCCGCCCGCACTCCAGTCAATGGGAGGGCATCTGGCACATATATTAGCGCATAAAAGCCAGAGCAATATGAAAATGATGCGGGGGATTTTATGTTTGCTGCCGTGACGTTAGCCTGCTTCACTTTGATAGGCCCTTCTCGTTGAGCGTGCGTGCGGCTGCTTGTCCGTGTGCGCTCAGGTGATCCAGATGCCCCACCCCTCGCCCCCTCACCTGTATTTGTATTATACCTGCTGAGGGGGGACGCGTCGGGGCAGGCGTCGACAGGAAACCCTGAGTCACTCTTCTATGCAGGGCCCCGGGGTATAAAAACTCTCCCACTCTCCCCTCCACGCCACAGCCTCTCGTTTTGTCAATGGGCTTGTCATGCTCCGTCACGTAACTGATTTACAAATAGCCCGATCTGTTCAATTGACTTTCTGTGGGAATTTACAACTTCAAAGGCCGGTTTCTCAATCACTTACATGGTTCTGTACTTAATGATCTTCTTATATATCCTATTATTACACAGATTTGGCCCTTGTTGAGCTTTTAGCCACATTAGATTGTTGTTACATCCTCAAAAATGTACCTAAAGTTCTGTTTTGCTTCGCTCCCACATGTTTGAGCAACACTTTCATTATTATTCTTCATGTACGAAGCTCAAAATGCTCTGCTCCGCCTTGTGAGAACTTGAAAACTACTGCTCCCTGACAACACCTACTTTTCACATTTTGTTCTGAAGAGGTTGCCAGTTCCAGGGTGGAAATCATCCCAAATTATCCTAGTCAAGGTGTGTGGAGTTTGAAAACGCAGTGGAGCACTTCCTCTATTACCACGTGACGTCACAAAGAGGAACAGCAAAAAAGACCGGCCTAAATGTGAGATATAAACACTTAAATCTAGCAGAAAATGACTTGAAAGCAGTGAAGTGATCAAGTTTTCTTAAAATAATCTACCTCTAGACTAGAATTAATCAGTCTCAGAATGAGTGAGTAGATGGTAATTCTGAAAACAAGATGAATTACCTGATATAAGTTTTAAAATCTTGGAAAAATCAGAAAAATTTGCAGTGTGTGAATGAAAAAAAACACAACTCTGGGTCTGTTTGAGGAAACTATTATAACTAACATTAAAAAATGGCGCAATATGAGCTTTTTAAGGCTATGTTCACACGGAAACGGTCTGAAACGCAAAAAACGCAAAAGTCCGTTTTCGTTCTCAGTCTTATTCCGTGTTTATGCAAGTGCTTTGGGGAAGGTGGCACCACAAAGACCAAATGCCTCATATCTTATAATATGTGTGGTCACTTTCTGTGGCATTTGCCGTTCCCAGGGCAAATTAAAGCTCTACCATGTTTGTAGTTTTCCGTTTTCAACATTTTAAACAGCGACGAGGGGGTGGAGCGTTTTCAAGACTTATGCTCTGTTGGGCGTTTTCAGATTTTTACGTTTTCAACCTCCCAAAACGCCAAAATGTTTTGCGTTTTCCACCCGTTACCGTTGTCGTGTAAATGTGCACGATGTAACTTTTCTGTTGGAGGCTCAAGAACCTGCATTTATTGTGTGTTTTATTAGATTTAGCTTTTTTTTCAAGAGAAGGTATTTTGCAAAATTGACTGGCTTGGTGGGCAATAGAGACACTTATTGTCATACAGTGTAACATTCAGGGCAAAGGCGAGGAGGTATTTGCCTGGAATGTTCCACAGTATAACATTAAAATCTATTTCCACTCTGACAAGTAGGTGACACATGCAGGCCAGGTCACAGCTCAGGTCTACGGAGAGGCGAGCCCGTTACAGTGAGGAGGTGGTGGGTCGGACTCCCCGCTCTCCCCGTGTCCCGGTGGCAGAGTCGTTAGCCTCTCAGTTGGAGTTTGGGTCTGTTTGTGTTTGTCCAGCTGAAAATGTGACCTCTGACCCTCAGTTGGGATAACTCAAAAATAGGGCACTAGGAAAGAGGTAGAAGAGCACTTTGTCTCCTAGTCCCTTGTTTCCTAATCTCGCGACCTTTCCTTGCCTCCTTATCAGGAAGGATCCAGCTTTGTGAGTGACTTTTAAGGTGCATTGTGTGACTTTTGAGGTGGAGGGTCCGTCAAATGCTTTCCCTCATGGCTATTGCTTTATCTGGAATGTTCCGCAGTACGGCATTAAACCTTTCGATCTTCACGGAGACCAAACCAGACCAAGTTACAGGTTAGATCTGTGGAGAGGCGACCCCGCTCACAGTCAGAATGCCTGTTTTTCTTGGTGTTTTTAGCAATAGAAACACATGTAAATGAATAAATAAGAATAAAGTAGGTCTGTTTAATGTCACACTGTGGAACATTCAAAGCAAAGCAATGATTGATCCATAGAAACAAACACGTGATGGGCCCCCAACCAGAAAGTTACACAGTTAATCTTTAAGTATTGATTGATAGCTGATATTAACCAATACCAGCACTTATTTCCTTAAAACGGTTTAATATATTGCACAACAGATGCATTTGTGTTATGCAACTTTTATTTATCCTTCAAGTCTCTGCAAAACGGCTTCGCATGAATAAAAGTTCAAACCACCGACAAAACCTGGGCATTGTCCAGCTCATGGGCCACATGCCGCCCTTGTTTTCACCCTGACCGGATTTGGATTTACAAAATAAATGTATTTTAGAATTTTACCTCATGCATGGACTAAATCTGCAGTGCTTTTATTTTAGAGGTGTATTTTTAATTACATTTTTTGTAAGGTGACCTCACTTTTTCATTGCTTAGTCATTACATAAACTCTTACCAGTCTGATCAGCGCGTCAAAAAAAGAAATATATTTAATTTTATGCAGAATTGAGTTGAGCATTTTGGCCTTTCACAACATTTTCTCTTTCTCATGTGGCCCCATGGAAAAACTGGCATAGACTGTATATATAAACGGACATAGCTAACCCACTAGCCGCCACGTTTCAAATAGGAAATGAACATGCGGGTGTTTCTGACTCCATCAAATCTGGCTTCAGTTCACTTTGTATTGAGATTTGAATTGAGAAAACGTCTGTAACATCTGTAGCTGATGGTCCTGGTGGTTTTATTTTGCAGTTTTTTTGTCAGTAAATCAATTCCTATTCAGAATTTAGAACTGGCTCTA